>JAPMOB010251617.1:0-10611 GCA_029875015.1 Lepomis gibbosus
CCCACGAGTCTCAGGTTGGATCTCCGGCTTCTGTTTTCAAGCTCGTCCACCTTCAAAGCGAGATCCTGGATTTTCTTTTGCATGGATGTTTCCTTGCCTGTTAACGAGGCGACGCCGTCTTCCAGGTTGCTAATGCGGGATTCTACAGATGAAAGCCTCTCGAGGAATACTCCAATTGTGTCTTTAATTTCTTGATTCGAAGTTATAATTTCCCGTATTTGCGTGGTAAAGTGAGTTTTCAAAGCTTGAATTGCTTCCAGGAGGTTAGCTTCAGAAGTCAGGGAGCTAGCGTTGGCTTCCTCCATGTGCTCGGTTTCCACTTCGCTGCTAGCCTCGCCTTCGGATCCCTCTTTGCTGGTAGTTTTCGTTTTTAATTTGTGTTTACCCGGCATCTTGGCAGGTTGAATTGAATCCCAGAGAGTTTGCTCGAACAAAAAATATATTAGCAGTGGTCTAGATATCTAACTGTAGAGTATATTGGTCGGAGCTCGGAGCCTTGCAGCTGCTCAGTCTGACGCCATAACCGGAAGTCCTTGGTTTCTTATTTTACAGTTAAAATTGTCTAAGGACTGTAGACTAACACCAGTTTAGTAAACATTCCATAAAAATCCTGTTTGATGTGTTATCTGTGTGTGTTAGGCATTTAATTGTTCTTTAAATAGGCAAGTTAACCTTTTCCTTAAAAAGACAAATACAGCTTTTATTTGTAGAAGTGCATTGATGGGGAGGAACAAAACATTTACTGGGAACTGGGTTTACTCAAGATTACAGACATCATGGAGCATAAATATTTTTCTTTAAATTCAAATTGAAATATACGATATGGGTCTGTAGAGAGTTATGTAATTATTTGTTAACATACTGAGTTTGGTGTCATTCTTGTTACAAATGTAACGGGGTAGACCTGTATCGTCCGATATTGAGTGCAGTGGTAGTGTGAGGGGAGCTCTTAGAGTGAGTGTGTATTTGGTGGGTGTAGTTTTGCACTTGGGTTAATTGCATGGGCATGGCTTGATGGCAGACAGGTGTGCTCTGGTGTGACCTCATCTGCAATCTATATAACCAGCCACACACTAGGCTCCAGAAGTCTTTTGTCTGTCTCCCGTGTGCAGGCACAGTGATTTTGAGTCTTATTCCCTGGGTTGTGGTTCTTTAGGTTCTTTGGGCTGGCGGCAGTGTCTGTATAGGATGATTTATAAACTGATGTTATTGAGTCTTTTGGCTGTCTCCTGTGTGCAGTGTGCAGGTGTGCTGAGGCTGCTGATTCATTTCCAGAGTGTGGTACACGGCTGTGTCGAGGTCTGGGGTCTACTTAGTAGAGTTACCAGAGGCCCGAGCAGTGTGGCTACAACCGACCAGCCGGTGACCAGCAGCAGACCCTTCCTGTGGTGTTTGGCTTTGCCCACGCAGGACGACGAAGTTGAGCACACCCAGCCCTGACAAACTGCATTTCCGTTTGACTGACAGTTTTCCCCATTTGAACTAAGCTTTTAATGATCTTAGCTTCTGCCTTATTTTAAACCTTTATATTCCTATTTTATATTGTTTTTTAACATGTCAACAAACAGCATGGCTCCACATGAGAGAGAGAGGAGTGAATTGACACAAGTTACAGTATCACTGTCACAAACCTAGATTAAGAATGTAATATTTAAGCCGACACAACCAAGCTGTGAACAAATGAGCCTACATGGCCATAAGCAAAGAGAAGTGAGCTCAACACCACTGAAGTCAACGACGCGCACAGACAAGGTTTTAGGGATCCAGAGATCCTGCGATCATAACGGAAAGAATGTTTGCCAATAAATATCCCATTCCCAGCTCTATACCTTTCATACAGCGCAGCGAGCAGCAAACTGGCCTAATCTCAAATAAAAAGGCAGGATGAAAGTGGCTATATGACAACAACATCATGACAACAACTGTAATCTGTAGCCTTTTCTCAACCGATCCAGCACAACAATTTGCCCATGCAGGGATCAGCAGCAGACTCAGAATGATAAAAGAAGCTTTCACTCACCAGAGCCGAGGCCTCAAGAGAGAGGAAAGGTGTTTTTTCCTCTAAGCAAACTTCTCGGTGACTGAAGTTTTTCAGACAGTGTTGAGCCCAGTTTCACAGCATCCTGCAGTAGACTCCCGCTGTTCTTACATTTTGCAATCCGCTGTCAGGGTTCCAGTGTTTGTACGCTTAGCTTGCTGTTAGCGATGGTGCAAACTAGGGATGTCCCGATCAGGTTTTTTTGCCCTCGAGTCTGAGTCCGAGTCATTTGAATTTGAGTATCTACCGATACAGAGTCTCGATCCGATACTTCTATAATACTTAAAAAACAGATCCAGGATGTTCTTATTTGTTATTTAATTCACCTTATTTTAACATTCAACAACTCTGTTAACAAACAGAGCACGTCTGTGAGGTAGCTTCAACAATCAAGTAATAACATAAATTCTTCATTTTGGAATTTACTGCAACAGTAAAAAAAAAAAAGAGAATATATATACATTTATATCCGAGTCCTGATCGGGAGGTAACGTCCGATTCCGATTGATTCTGAAACAACGTGATCAGGCCCGATTTCCGATCTCGTGATCGGATCTGGACATCCCTAGTGCAAACCCGTTGATATCTGCAGACTAACTCTTACACACAGTGCAACACACATAACTGTGTAGCAATGTGACAAACTTATTATAAACTAGCCAGGCTACTAACTGTCTCTGTACATTAATTAAATAACACTTTTCTTTCTTTCGCAGCTTGTTGCTGCTTCCACAGAAAACACACGCGCACAGCTATACTCCGACCCACTGTGCCTGTTAGTCCCGCCCCTCAACCAGTCATAATTTTAGAAACGTGACAGGCATCTACATGGACGAATCGGAGGCCTCTCCTAAAATAAACATGATAGTCTGTCACAGGGCCATTACAGCTCAGGCTCAGAGGTTACCCTCTTAAAGTGACAGAGCCTAATATATGAACACTTCTATGCTGTTATTCACCTTTTAAAGGTTCGGTGTGTAAGATTTAGTGGCATCTAGTGGTGAGGGTTGTGAATTGCAACACTCTGTCCACTCTACTACTGCCACCAGGGGAGGACTGTGGTCTGGAGAATCACAGAATGGCTGGTACCCCAGGACGGCCGGCAGGCCGGCCCACCACCCGCCACGCACGCAGTCATCACCTGTTTTCCCCCCACTAATCTGTGTCACACTCCATTACTGTAGGTGGCAGCAATGCACCTTTAGGTTGAATGCCAGCTGCACTGGCCGTGGCCGCCAAGTAAGGAGAAGAAGAAGTGGAAGCGGAGGAAGACACCAACAGCAAAGACGTTAGATAAAAGCATAGAAACAAACAAACAATATACATAACGGGGCCGCGGGTAAAAAAACGTAAAGAAAAGGGTGGGGCTGAGAAGGCGAGAGAAAAAGAATAAGGAATTTAGATACTGAAGCCGCTAAATGTCGCAATCTAACTGAAATATTTAGCAGCACAGCCAGCAGCAGCACCTCGCAGTTAAATATTAGCATAATGCTGCGTTCCATTTACCTCGGAAGTCGGAGGTCAGAGCTGGGAATGACGTCACCCGAGTTGATGGCGCTCCAGTTTCAACCTCGCTCGGCCAGCTGTTTGTTTACAACTAGCCAGGTTAGCTATTGATACGCCGGTTGATTAAAAAACGCATTGTGCGGTATTTACTCACACTAAACACTGTAGCAACACGTCCACAGACAGCTGTTGGACAGCACTTTACGAACGTACAAACGTTTATATGAGTCACAAGTACACAAAAGTGTTAATAAACAGAATAAACTACAGCTTTTAACTGTTGAGACAGGCATCTTGGATCACGAAGTCGGGGTAGTGCGGGTTGTCCCGACTTTCCGAGTCGGAAATCCGACTTCAGGGGGCGTTCCAGTTGAAAGTTCCAACTGGGAACTCGGAAATTCGGACTTCCCATGTCAACTGGAATGCAGCAGACCCAACAGAGAAGAAGTGAGCCAGACAGCTATGCAGCAACATGCCACCAGTTGATTGTTGTTGAGTTTCCACGCGCCGATTGCTTTGGGCCGGGCCTAGTCAAAGTCCAGGTCCGTTTTTTAGTCCCAGTCCGTCCCTGACTGCCACCTAAACTTTCAGAGAGCGTAGGACAGCTACGGTGGCTGACACAGCACAAAAGGTGTCTCTTCTGAGACAACAGAGAGTGGCCAGTCAAGAAATGAGTTTTCTTTAGGTATATTTATTAAGAAATGATATTTACTGAATTATTCAGTAAAACCTTATGTTATTGTGACTTTGCCTCTGACAGACAACATGGAAAATGTAAGCCAGGAGTGTGGAACACTGTCATTGTTTCTGCACCACAGTCCATTATAAACCACATATTAAATAAGGTTTATACAAACACTGACAAGGGAAACACATTCATTCTCTCTGTGTATGGACCCTAGCCAAAACTGCCCGCCAACAATAATATCTGGCCCACTGCCAGATTATAAATAATTATAATTTGTATCAAAATATAAATAAATACTTTGATAGTTTTGCTTAAAAATAGATCTCAGACATGACAGCAACAGTTACTCACATAATTACTTCCTCTTTTGTGGTTTTGCCTACAAAATAAAATTTGTTTTTCTGTAATCTTCTATTTGAAGTTAAACTGAACTTTTACTTAGAAAAACTCTGAACGACATCAAAAGAGTCTGTAGCTGCTTGACACACCTCTGAAAGAGACAACAGCAAACGTGAGTCTCTTAAATGTCCTCTGCCTGGAGATACTGGGGAAATGCAAAAGTGTGCGTAGGTTGATGGATGCAAACACTAAAACAAAAACAGAGCAGCACATGCCGTGATCTGAGAAACATTCGCTGCAGAATTTATTTGTTGAAGAGGAAAAAGAAACAATGCCCCACGGTGGAATTAAACTCTCAATCCTTTGTTGTGAGTCCTGCACCTTACCAACTGACCAAAGAACATGCCTCAGTAATGTAATATTATAGGTTATATTCTCATCCACCATCCTTCCAAAACTTATTTGCAGACCCCTGTAGTATATTATTACTACTTCTTCTTCTTCTAACGTACTTATTCAACATAGTGATGAGTGTCTGCACTACCTGAATTTTACCAGAAGTAGAACAAGAACTTACTGACAAAACCATAGCCTGTATATAAAAACGTGGAACGCGCTCTGTAGCACTGTTTGTCTGTTTTCAGCTACTGTAGAAATATGACGATACAACGTGGCGACGTCCAAGGAAGGGGGTGCCCGCGGTTATGGAGATATAAATGGCTCATTCTAAGGTAATAAAAACATAATGGTATATTATATAAGGTCTTTACACAGGTCTTTGCATTTCTGTTGATAGATCCTCAAAATATTACACACTGAACCTTTAACTCAAACCAAGAGGTTACATTACGTTATTTTTTTGTTTGATTGTTGAATTATCCGTGAACTGCAGACCACTGTTAAGATCATTCCTCTGCTCTACGTTTCTTTTTCTTAAACAGAAATAATGATTTCATACTCTTATACAGTATTTTCAGTTGTTTCAGGCAAGGAGACGCAGAGCATCAACAAAACTCAGCTCATTGTTTTTTCACCTGTAAAAGGAACTTTTATTGAAAAATTCTCAAGAAGTATTGATTCACAGTAGCTTAACATCATTCTGGGGAAGTGGAACACCTTACAGTATTCTTGGTGCACCGAGAGAGATGGAATCTATACTGAATTTATCAAGGCAACAACAGGTAAACGGTGCAAGAAATGTTGATCTTGCTGGGTAACACAGGAAATTACAAGAACTCATTTGACAATCATTTTGTCTCAAGTCAAACTAACCTGTTGAACAATGTCTTAATGGAAGAGGAGGGGGGAAAGTAGGAGGGCCAGTTGTGTCTATGTGGGCTCGCCATGGTGACATAGTCATCCTGCCCTCCATCCCACAGGCTGCAACACTGCAGTGGTCCCCGGTCACAATGGCAGCTCTTCTGCAGTCGCTTCCCTTCCCTTTGTTCACGGGGAGCATACGGTCCATATTCATTTCCACATAGCTTCCTGTCTCTGACATGGAGCTCTGATGGGATCTGACAGGACTTAGACGTTAGGTGGAGCTTAGAGTAGATCCTGGTTCTGTTTGATCTGGTTTGAGGGGCTCTAGGTTACATTGTTTTGGACTTTCAGCGTTTGTGGGGAGTGGGACCAGACAAGAACAAAGTGGTCTCACATTCACCAGCTTGTCTCTGTATTTGGGTCACACAACATTCTGATAGGGTGAGGGACTTCAAGCCATACATGAAATCCATTAGGTTTCTTACAGACTGATTTCACTGATGGTACATCACTCAGGATGAAGGTTTTTATCATCTTGCATGGTCCTTGATTAATATTCTTCATTTTGTCATTACATTTACTTGTATCCATGGGCCCTTCAACGATATGCTTCTCTTAGAAGCTCAGAGAAAAAAGCAGCCCCAGAAGCAAACATGTAATCTGGATCCTAATGGTTCACTGGTGGAGAAAAAGCAGAACAACATTGTTCTTAGAGATGATTTACAGCGTAATATCCAAAGTGATATTTTTACATCAACTTTGTTTGTGAAATTAAGTGCATAACCATTCTCTATAAATGTATGCTCAGTCTCCAAAATCCAATGGGCTAAGTCTTTAAAATTGTTTCATATGTTTCAAAGCTGCAGTAAAGTCTGGTATATTGCCCGCAATAATTCATAGCATTACACAATAGCTTGTACCTACTATCCATGTTCGCACAAGCATGACTGACATTTTCTCATCTGTCCTGCATAACTCATTTTTCCCTCTCTGCCTTTTTTGAAAATTTATTTCTGGCTAGAGTAAACTTTAATTTAGTTTTTAAATAATTTTTAACCGTGCCCGTGCCTCTCACAGGAAAAACCAAAGCTTAGCATATTCTGAATGGTTATGTTTAACTCTGCAGGAATACTATCAGCAAATAGTTACGTGAAAGATAACTTTTACAATGCAACTCCAGTTCAAAGAACACAAGTTCCCTGTAATTGTAATCAAGTATTACAGTAAACTAACTAAATTTATTTAACAAATTTACAATAGAGTTTTGAATAAGACTCAGACGGGAGTGATTCAGATCATCAAACACCTCTCATGGATGCTTGTCTAGTGGTTCCTTACTTTATTTCTTGCTCAGCGGATGAGTGGTTGGTTAGTTGGTTGGTTGACCAGCTGTGGTCCAGGCAGTAGTCGGTCTTCAGAGTCCTGGTTTTCAGTTGGTGAAAATGCTTACTGTGAACTCTTTATAGTGTTTACGTGAACGTGCAACACCTTCTTATCTGTCTAATTTGAATGAAGATTTTTATCTGAACAGAAGTCAGTTAAAGGCAGCTCAGTGTGTGACATATGCAGGTAGATTACGCAAAACATAGATGTTAGGCAAGTTCACAGACTTGACCATGTCAGGGCACAGTGCAGTCCATTTCTAAGCAATGTCTAGTGTGAAAGTGAGAATGATTAAAACTCTTAAACTCTCTAACTGTAGACTGTGGTTATTCAGACAAAACATTTCAGTCCCACGCCTCAAGCCTTTACAGTCCACTGTGCTTTTAAACTGCTTGTGTCTCTGGAGTGACATGGATGACCTTGGACAAAGTCCTTTCAGGCTAAATTGTCTGGTGATGGCTAACCAACCAGACATTGTGTTGATCGACAAACAGCAGAAGAAGGCTGCAGTGACAGATATGGCAATCACAAGTGACAGCAACATCAGGAAGAAGGAACACGAGAAGTTTAAGAAATACCAAGGGCTGAAAGAGGAGCTAGAAAAGATGTGGAAAGTAAGAGCAACAGTGGTGCCAGTGGTAATCGGAGCACTGGGTGCTGTGAAACTGTGAGTGGCTACACCAGCACCATGTGACCCTAATCCCTCAACAGCAATATACAATTTCGACACCAATAATGTATTTTTTAATCTTTCATCAAAATAAGCAAGTCTTTACCATATTCATTTAAATCAATGGGCAATATATATGAAATAGCAGACACACAGACTTTGTGATGTTTCATTTTTTTAAATTTTGCATTGTTTAATCTTGACGCCAATTACAAGAGTAAGGACATTACAGTACATGTATGCTAAAGTCAGTGTAGCAGGGTTTTTTTTACCACACATACATTTTTTGTGTGTTCTTTTACAATAAATTCTCTAATTGGCAAAACAAAACATTGATTGTAAATTAACCATTGTCTTCCATAGACTCTCCATAGTGCACAGGCTCCGTGAAATCACATGTGACAGTAATGGTTTTACTGGAAGGTACACCATCATATTTACAGTTAGGGTATTTACTGTTTCCATCATAGTTACAGTCAACAATTTTAAAGATTGTGACACTAGTTACTGATTTTCCATCTGTCTTAACATCCTTACATAGGTCATTCACTTCACCTTCATCGCTCAGGATGAAAGTATTGGTCTTCTTGCAGCCTTGTTTTTTCTTCATTCCTGTATTGAATTTCTGCAAGTCATCGTTGATGTCTTTCATTTTAGTATCACACTTATCTTCACTCATGCTTTTGTCAATATGCTTGTCTTTAAATGTCAGAGAACTCTTTTTCATTTTGGGTTTGTGTTTAGAGATTGTTTTGGGAATCTTCTGCTGAGTCGGAGAGCTCTTTTTATTTTGCTGTACCTTGACTGCAGACAGCTCTATGGCAAAGAGCAGCACCAGAAGCAAACAGGCAAACGGGATCCTCATGGTTCACTGGTGAAGAAAAAACAGAACATTGTTCTTGCAGATAATTTTCAGTGTGATATCCAAAGTGATATCTTTGCAGTAATTTAAGTAACATATTTGTGGATTATTTTCCTCTTCAACCTGTACAACCATTTGCTATAATCAAGTGTTTCAGAGTTAAGTATTTTGCTTGCAATAATTCACAGCATTACACAATAGCTTCTCCATACTGTCAATGTCTCACACAGGCTGAGGCTGGACTGAAAGATTGCTTATTTTCTCCTCCTTCCTGCATAACTCCTCTTTATCTCTCCTTATTTGAAAATGCAATTATTTCAGAAAGGCAGGTATACCTTTAACTTTAATTTACTTTAGTAAGTGCTTGTGCCTCTGTCACAGGAAAAACAAACTCTTAAATTATAACATCTCACATAAGTATTCTCTCTCCCGGTGCAAAAATCGCGGAAGAAATACTGTCAGCAAATAGTTTGGGTAGTTTCCAGCTCAAACGGCAGTTTTCTCTATTACTGTAAGGTAACAATAGACATTGTTTAATTTTTTCAACAAACTTTACAGCAGATATTTGAGTAAGGCTCAGTGGAGAGTGAGTCGCTAAGCACCTCTTTTCAAGTAAGATTAATTATAGTACCTTGTTGGTTGGTTCACCGGCTGCGGTCCAGGCAAGAATTGGTCATCGGAGTCGGGGACCAGCTGGTGAAGATGCTTACCACTGAGCTCTTTATATAGTGTCCAGGTAGACGGGCAACAGCAGTTTATCTGTCCAATTTGACTGAAGATGAATATTTATCTGAACAGAAATCAGTTAGAAGCAGCTCACTATGTCATATAAAGTATGCAAAATATACATGTGAGGCAAGCCCATATCTGGACATGAAATATGTTCATTTTATTTATTCAAAAATTTCTCCCCCATTATTAGTAGAGTTTGTATCAAACAGTAACTACACTCCACTTAAAGTGGACGCAACATAAAGCTGAAAGTCAGCACATTAAAAGTGTTTCATCTCTAATCCAATATGTTGATGTACAAACACCAACAACATTAAAATACTATCTGTCACTCTTTCATGATTGTGTCTGCATATTCAAAGAAAGCATTTTCTCCCACACCTACACCTTACAAACGGCTGTTGTATCTCTGTGGCTAGAAAAAGACAAACATAAGTCCACCATAAACTCTAAATATGACACTGAACAGGGAGCATTTATTATCTTTCTTCTCTTTAATCTGTTATATTTCTGCCTGCACTGTAAAAAGACAAGAAGTGTTTTAGTCGTTGAAAAACTGATGAAGCAGCTTTATGAGAACAATCGCCATGTAAGGCACAGCTGTGAAACTGCTTTACAGCTTATTTAAAGTTTAATACCTACAAGATAAAAACTATCACCTTCATTTGAATGAGGAGTACTAGTCTGAACAGATATGGGTCACAGACAGCTCTTATTTCAAGATATGCACAACAAGACAAATCAGCCTAACTCTTGTAACTACATATTGTCTGTCTATTTAAATGAACTTTTTTCAACAATTCCTCTCTTTTGAGAACCCATGTAAAAACATATTCAGAAATATATCCAAAGACAATATAAGTAAATCTTAATACATCTTAGAACAACCAACAGTCACTGAGGAATTTAATCTACAGCAAGAGGGGAAAACTGAAATAAACACTGAGTGCATTTACAGACAAAATGCTAAAAATGTCATAAACAACTACATTTCTGAAACATATACAGTAGTATACAGTGTAAGGCCACGTTTCCACATAGCCGGGTATTTAGAGAAACGGATATCCCCCCCTCCGTTTTCAATAATAACATCGTGCACACAACATCGTTTTCAAAAAAGTTGTCGTTTA
>JAPMOB010251618.1:0-31350 GCA_029875015.1 Lepomis gibbosus
AAGATTAGAGAGCATATTTCTCCAGTATTAGCCTCCCTTCACTGGCTCCCTGTGAAATACAGAATAGATTTTAAAATTGTTCTACTTACCTATAAAGCCTTAAATGGCCAGGCACCAGTGTACCTCAAGCAGCTCCAGCAGGTGTGTTTTATGTATTTTATTATATGTTTTATTTCATGCATTCTATATTTTAGTGTTAATTTGATTTAACCTCAATGCTTATGTAAAGTGTATTGGGACCATGTCTGTTGGGGATTTTGCACTTTAAATAAAATCTGACTTGACTTGACTTGACTTGAAAAAAACGCCGCGCTCGTCACTGTCACATTTTACTCAGCTGTCCAAACAATTTAAACTAACATCACACCGTAGCAACGGTTACTATCCTGGAACCGGGCTTCGTTCAGGTCCAACCTCAGCTCTTGGTCGTACTTACCGAGATGTTTCCTCACCCACAAAATCTCAGAGCAAGGGCCAGAGTACTCTGTGTGGACATTTTTACATCTGGTAAAGTTAGGTAGAGTTACTTGCAGCATCATAGGTATGTATCATAGCAACCAAAGCAGTCGGAAAAAAACGCTGCGCCTCAGAAATGACCGCTAGCGCTCCCTGCTGGGCATTTTCAGAAGAGCAGCTGGAGTTTTCAGCTGCCAAAAAAACACTTTAGTGGACACGGGCCTCAATCAGTCATAAAAGACATTTAATTTTGATTTTTAAATATAACAGCCAAAAGGAAAATCTCACTGACCCAATTTATTTATTATTTATTTATTTAGGTAACTGAAGGTAACAGGAAACAGGATTCAAAAAGAAAAACAAACCGTTTATCAATGATGCTAAGCTAAAGAAAATCCCCCGGGCTCTTCAGAGGAGAAGATATCTTGATAGCTTTACTAGAACATGGACGGTACCATCTGCCCCGCAGATGGCTAAATGGAGAGGAGCAGACTTTTTAAACTGATGACTGCTTCAGCCGGAGTTTCCAAGTTAAGAGCTTGATGAACTGTTAAAATAGACGGAAGGTTTGTATGGATATGAAGCCAAAGGTAAAAGCTAAATACGTTTTCCTGAAGGGACAAAAAGACATGGGGAGAGAGAGGTCAGGCTATAAGAGAGGGAGCACTGTGTGTGTGTGTGTGTGTGTGTGTGTGTGTGTGTGTGTGTGTGTGTGTGTGTTAGTTTGCAGTTTAATATTTTGTCATTAGGGCTGTCATAATTATTTCAATCATTATTTATTTCGACTGGCAAACAAGTCTTAGCGCTCACCCAGTGGTGCTGGAAATGCCCCCAATTTAAAGCTGTGAGTCGACATTTGGACCTTATCTCCAGACTTGAGAGTGAGAGCATAGGTTAAATACAGTGCAAATATATACTGTTGTTTATTCCGCTGAACGCAGCTTACATGTTCATTCATTAAAGAGAACCCTCCAAGTCACTCTAAGACTACAGCAATCAAAGCCTGAGAATCCAGCAAGTCATTAGCGAGGCCTCGTTAGCATATTCTTTATATAATTGTATACTTAATTGCTAATTAGGAGACTAACTGCATTGATTGGATGTGTTATTGTTGTGTGGTGATTTTGTTAATCCAGTAGTGAACTGAGCGGGGAAGGTTTCAGTGGGCAGAGGTGACTGGGTGTTTCTATTTGTTCATTTTTGACTTTACGTGACAGATTCATTATTTCCATTGTTTAGAGCTGCAGATATAATTGATTGGGTCACAGCTTGAGCTTCTAAGTCACAGATTTTTGAAAAACATCTTTGCATAACATGACTAAGGTTGTAAATGTGTTTTTCTGCTCTTTGCTTTCCAGTTTAAGCATTGCACATACTTACAATCTCTCAATTTTATAACAGGGTAAAACTGGATGACTAATGCTTTTTTCTTTTAATGTCAATGATGCAGCAGATCACTAATGCATTGCTTCAACAGGTTGTCTTTTGTTGTTTATATTTGTTGTTAGCCTTGGTTGGTATGGACTGCACAGTGCAGTTTGTATTTTTTTTTTTTTTTTTAATTATTAGAATCCGATCACATCAAACATTTATTCTGATATACTGCTAAATGGGTTTTATGCACTACATGCGATATAGCAACCTGCTGTATACCAACTACGTGACCTGAGCTCAGCTTCCAACTTTTCTTCAGTATCAAGGAGTCAATAAGTTAAAAACTGTAGAGAAGATGAAGAAGTTCAACCTCTCTGAAACGGTCCGCTTGTGCCCCTGTGCTACTTCCTGCCATCAGGTCTTCACCCCCGACTGTGAGGTTTGCCTCTCTGCTCGTCTCGCTTAACAGACCTCCAGCCCTCTAGAAAGCGTTGGGGTCCAGGGGCCTCATTTCTAAAACTGTGCATAGGATTCTCTTCAGGTTGCTTATGGATGAAACACGGAAAGTGTTTACGCACAAATATATTCTGATTTCTAACGCATTGCACACGCACTGCCCCACGCCGACATCCCGACACAAAGTTAGTGCAGGTGAGCGAAGACCACGTCTCACCCTTTTAGTGCCCATAAGTAGCCAAGCCAAAAAAAAGCCAAAAAAAGCCTAAAAAGACATTTTCTTTGACGTTGTTTGGTGGTCAAAACACACACACACCCATACAGTGCACAGGAGGAAAGGGGACACCAGAGCTCGACCCCTTTAATAAGTGAATTGAAGGTATGGGTAGTGAGGTGGAGGGAGACACTAGATGACCCAGGTACATAATCTGGATTCCCTCGTTTGATAAGCGAGTAAACCAAATGCATTTCAGCTGTGTTATAACATTAATTTACACAAACACTAAACTAAGGAGGCTGACAGGGAGTTAGAAGTATGACTTGTTGTATGTGACAGAAAAAGACCTACTTCATAAATACTGTTATATTTTTCCAACCTTGTTTTTTTAATCAACACATCACATCCACGTGCTGGCACAGAATGCCTGAGGATAAGGACACAAGCATATGATGACAAAATAACTTCAGCATCACCTTATTTATGAGAATTAATTTCATGCAAGTATTAATGACCCATCAAATTAAATATGATTAAGTCCTGATTAAACTGAATAAAACATCTTTGAGGTGTTCTTCTGGAAAAACAGATATCTCCATTTGTGTTTATTATCCTAAATCATGGTTCTTCTTGTGTGCGCTCCAGTGAGTATCAATCAAACGGGATATCTCATTTTTAATAAATGATCTTAAATCATATTTTATTTATTGCACACTTTAGGGATAAATCAATCCAACGGCTGTTCGTGTAAGAGTGGCTTTTATCTGTTGCTGCAAATGAACTCATCTTTATATTATATTAAGTTTTATGATACACAGTAGTAGCCTTTTCAAACTGCTTTATCCTTCTGCCATGTGAATACGGAAAAACGTGTTCCCTCCGTCCTGCCTGGAGCAGAGCCTTCCTACTTCCCAAGGCAACTTTCACCGGCATGCGAAAGGCAGCGAGTGAGGAGGCACATCTTATGCCCCCCCTCCACCTCCCCTGCTCTGTAGGGCTGCCCGCCAAGCCACGCATAAACAACTGCGTCAATGGCAAAGACAGGGAGCAGGGATTGTGTGGTGACATGTAGCTGAACCCAAGAAACACAATAGCCCTTTTTCAGGGCCAACCACTTTTCGATAAAGACCAGTTTCCTCTCAGCCGGCCTGCTTACTTTTACTGTTTCTCACACAAAACACAGAACAGTGCAGCGGGCGCAGCCCAGTGTTGGGAGCACAGGGACTTCAGAGAAGTACTAACTTTTTCAACCGTTCTCCGACGCAGACCACACATAAACACGCGGAGATAAAACTTAATACTCCTCTTTCACTGTGCGTTCTTTGTCAGCTGCACGCGTGTTCACGCTCGTGCAGGCTGAACAGACGGTGCAGATCACAGAAACAGACGCACACTCGCCTGGGTGCACACACACACACGTGCTCTCTTTATCCCACATGTCTTTGTCCTTTAGTTTGGTACATTTCAGTTAGTTTTTAGCTGCCGGGTTTGTCTTTTGTTTATCTGTTAAATAAATGTTTGTGGATATACATGCTGGTTTCTGTAAGGTTGAGTAAATATATCGCCAACCTCTTCTATGTAGAACTCCAAATCATTCAACTGATTACATATTAATGGTCATTCTGGTTATAGTTATTCGTTTATTGTCACTTCCTCACTTTTTCATGAGTAATAAATCCTCACTTTAAATGTACATTACTGACCGTAAATAATAATCTGCCACCACTAACCCATCGGAGAAAGTTAGTGCCTGTGCCTCGACCCGATACGGTTACAAAAAACACACGCTCACCACCCCTCCCTCTCTGCAGTCAGACCTGACATACTGGAAACCTCCTTGCTGTCAATGGGGGTTCCTCTCGGCAGAGCGACATCACGCCTATCGGCGTAGATGGACTCTCTGTGACTGGGCAGGTTGTGGGGGAAACATCCTGTCTGGAGCTGTCCACGGTTCTGTACTAAAGTACCAAAGCACTTTGCTCTGGTGCTGACAAGTAGACATGTCGTAATAAGGACAAACATGACAACGGCAGCGTAGATCATCTGTCAGGGCGGTGTGCGCTCAGCACAGCTGCTGGACATATAGCCACGAGCCTCCTGCTGTGGTAATACAGACACCTGCTCTCCATCAGAGTGGTGAAACTTAGCCTGCTGTGCACTCTCTAGCACCAAATTGGGATTTGTGCTGCATGCTCTGGGGGTCCCCCTTTTGAGCCCAAATCTCTATCAAGCAGCTCTCCCTAAAAACAGAGAGTTAAGAGAGTGACTTTTGTGCGCTGTTGGTCTCGCCGCCCCCGCCTTTCTATCAGAGAGCACGTTAGCACAGCAACCTTACAGCCAAATCTCTCAGTCACACCAAACGAATGAACGAGCTACGCCTATGCTCACAGAATCTTCCTTTGCTCCCCATCTTGCTGACTTGATGATAGATCTCACAACTGAGACATGAGTAATGGGGCTAACACATCATTCAGGATATGCAGACACACAGCTTACAGTGATATTTCTGCGTTCGCACACAGGTATTTTCTTATTTCCTTATTCTGACACACACACAGAGAAAGATGGAAAGTAAACCAAATTCTCCTATAAATGTGACACAGAGGCCGCAGGTGAGGAGGAGGTAAAAAAGGAATGTTAGAGTATGACAGATGGAGTGAGGGAATGAACAAGCAGACATAGAGGTACAGAGAGAAAGATTATACAAGAACAATAAGAAAAGGTCAATCTAAAACAACATTAACTTTCTTGTGCTATTGAAAAGAATATATTCCATATGTTGGCCTATAAAGTGACAGTATCAATAATTAATACATACAATTAGTAACAGCTATCTCATAATTCAAATCAAAGAGCAAATGTACGTCCTCAGTTATATTTACATGTGTATTACTTTGCATGTTAAGGCCATTCTTGTTTCATCCGTGGCAATGAAAAAAATGAGGGAATAATTTAATAAGTGAAAAATAATTAAACTGATATTTTTAGTGCAAACTTAGGGAGTATGAATCCGCAGGGAAAGACGATGGGTGAATGGAAAAATTCAGAAAAGGCTTCTGAAATTGAGTTTTAATGGCAAGTGAGGGATATGTGAGTTTATCTTTTTTTGGTTTCTCTGAGTTATTGTATTTTAGCTGCTTTTGCTTTTCTTATTTTAATGAAACTATGTTGTGACTTCATACTGTGTATTGTAATATGTAGGATTGGATGTACTGAAGGAAAGAACACGGCCTGAGAGAAGGACAGATAGAGAGAGTATGCTGTAAAACATTTCAAGTTAGTTTAACTTGGAAATCCAAGTTCACGTGCTGCCTTGAAAATACAACTTGTAGATTGCCTTTGTAACACAAACCAAAGTTCATAAAGTTGATATAACTACAGTGTTTTAGTTGTCTCAACATTGTTTGAAAACTTGTTTCAGCTTACTACTTTAAGTTAAAAGAAATAATTATTTTACTTTACCGCTGCAAGAAAGTCTAGTCTTAACTCACAGTTACAAACTAAAATAACTCGATTTACACTACTTTCCATTTCAAGTTAAGATGATTTAAATTTCAAATTTGTGTTCCCCCTCCACCGGCTGCACTTGTCCTTTCTTGTTTTTCACAAAAGTGTCTATATTTTTAGCTGGAATTTGACAACACACTTTCTCTGCAGTATATAATTAGTCATTTATGTCCATGCTTCAGCTTTGCCATGGTTTGAAGAAGTGTCAAACTAAAAGGCGCAGCAACTATTTTTTTCCCCTCTTGCTCCCATGCTCGCACACCTTTTTTTTCAACTTACATACCCAAGTTCAATCAACACATGCATATTTGAGTATGAGTCTCAAATAGTCAACACAGTGAATTAATGCAAGTTTTACTTTGGAATGTCTAAGATGGCTGCTTAGGATTTCTGACTTAATTAATTTAATTTAACCCCTTGATGTCTTTCAAGCTGATGTTAAATTAAGTGAAGATTGTTAATTTGTCTATAGAACATAGAAAAGATATAAATTCACATATAGATGTAGGTATGATGCAAATTAGCAACAACAGGCATAAAGTAGAAACCAGGACCTGCAAAAGGTTCCTAGGTACGTATCCAATATGGACCAACAGGCACTGGGGGAATCCATGTGCTATCTTGGCTTGCAGTCTGCAAGGAAGAGGTGTGATGCGAACTCACGACAATCGGCGTCAAAGGGGTAAAGTTTTCCATGCAAAACACAGAGACTTCAATACATCACTATGGCATATTGTTTATATAATGATTCAGGAACTCACGATTTAACCAACACCTGTTCACTCATAACTAACTACCTAACAGTTAACACTGTTGCTAGGTGGGAACAGGTCAAACTGTTTGGTGGAGGAAGTTCATAGGTTTTATTCACATTTGGCCCGGGCGAAGTGAGTGAGTTCGAGAAAGGGGTCAGACCAGTGGCAACGGGCTGTCAGGTGGAAACTCCTTAGAGGTACTTCAATTCAATTCAATTTTATTTATATAGCACCAAATCGCAACAAACAGTTATCTCACAGCGCTTCTCATAAAAGAGCAGGTCTCTGTGATGTTATTCACAGAAGCCCAACAATTCCCACCAAGAGCAGCACTAGGCTACACAGGCAAGGAAAAACTTCCTTTTAAGAGGCAGAAACCTCGAGCAGAACCATGGCTCAGGGCGGCCATCTGCCTCGACCGGTTGGGTGAGAGAGACAGAGAGGGGGAGAGACAGAGAGAGAGAGAGAGAGGGGAGGGAGGCAGCCTAAACAGTATACACATAAAGGTACAGACAGTAAAGGTAATAATGCTATAGACTGAATGAAAAAGGGTACAGATATTTATAGTTGTGTTAATGATAATAATCGTATTATTAATAATAATAATAACAGTAATAATAGCGATAGGACTAGTAACAATAATTGTAATTGTAGCAGAGGGTGTCGAGCAGGAACACAGGGGCAGCAGGAGACTCCCAACCACAGATCCAGACTCCACAGCTCCAGAACCAGCAACACCCGCAGGAAGCGACAGGAGGAGGAAGCACACGACAACGGGAAAAGGGAAGAAGTCAAGTTAGTAACATGCATTAATGGGATGAGGTTGCACTCAGAGAGAGAAGAGGAGAGGGAAGCTCAGTGCATCATGGGAAATCCCCTGGCAGTCTAGGCCTATAGCAGTAGTAGAGCTGATTCCTCTCCAGAGGGTTGGTTTCTTGGGAATGATCTTGAAGAGGGCACAAGAGAAGACTGGTAAGTGAACACGCACAACACAAGTACAATCTTGAAAAACTACAAGAAACATGCAGTAGCCTGGAGACCTCCACCGTGTAGAGGTGAAGAATATGCTGACAGAGAGCAACAGGTAGCTGGCAGTAGATAAACCCTCTGGGATGAGCTGATGAAAAACAGCTGCGCCGCCTACAATACAACAGACTGCCGCCGAAGCCGGGGAAACGCCAACTCACTCACACAAACACAAGATGAGAAACAAAGCAAAAGAAGAGTCACAGCTTCAGGCTGTGACACAAACAAAACTTAGTTTGTTCACACAATACAGTATAACCTCCTGCACCTTGTCCGGCAAATGTTTGATTGGCGCACAGATCTGGTTTCTGCAAAGTTGTGTTAACCCCCCCCCCATTGGAAAGATGGCAGGGACAAAGTGGAGAGATGAAAGAGCCACTACTGCAGATTGATGAATGACACTCACTTCTATTGTGCTCGACATACATGCTCTATCAATAGGTAATAGTTAATTGGCTAAAAGTGTTCTGTAAAAGCACTTCGCCTGATAGTGTTAGACTGTAATAGGATAAATTAAACAATGCTAATCGGAGCCATCCTCCACAACCGTGTCACGTGACTCCCCTCTTAGTGCTTCTTTTCAACATGCACAGACACAGTACAGTTTTGATGAGGTTGATGATAATGGTTCTTGATTACCTTGGTGAAACAAGTCCAGCAGCTTAAATATATTCTTTCCATTATATTTAATGGAGAAACCAATCGGGACAAAGATTATTTTTCCCATAGTACATTGTCACAGTCGACACTTCTTATTTGTGAATTCCATAATGCAAAATAAAAAGAAACTGTGTGTGTGCCTTTCTGTGTGTTTGTGTGTGTGTATGTTTGAGTGTGTGTAATTGAATGAATCCCTTTGATAATTAGCATATGTAATAGTTTGGTTGCTCCCAGATGACTTTGACTACATAATGATGTGTTTGGTTGGTTTAAGTGTGAGTGAGAGAGCAGTTGACTGTTGTAGAGCATGGGTTTGTGTGTGTGTGTGTGTGTGTGTGTGTGTGTGTGTGTGTGTGTAGGTGTGTGTGTGTGTGCATGCATGTGTGTATTGGGGCAGATTTTGCTGCACCACCACACCAGCAGGGCAAAGCACACAAATGTATATGCTCATAGGAACATCACCTCATGTGGTCACATTCATTTCCACACTTCAGATGAATTACAAAAGCATCTCCTGTCCTCGCATCACATTTTCTTCAAGTTCATCACATTTCGTTTCTGCATGTTTTTGTTTCTGTGCTAGCTGGTTTTGATATTAAAGTGAAAACATACTGGTACGGTGGCACCAGAGAGTGTTTGTGTGTGTCTAAACACACTGTTACAAATAGATGTTTTTTGCTTCATTGTTCCCCAGCGAGCGGATGAAATTGACTTGTCACAATATGATACTTTAGTTCCATCTGTCTGTCACTCCATCTCTCTCTGCTTCAGTCCCCTCATCCCTGATGTAGTTATACCACAATATACTGACAATTGATGAAATCTGTGTTTGGTTCTCTGTGTGCGTATGTATATGTATGTGTTTTAAAAAGCACCACAAGGGACAGCAGAATGCCAAATGCTGAGCCAAGGGCAAGGTAGAAAACCACGTGGGTCTCTGGGTTTTTCTGCCTTGCCCCTGGCTCAGCGTTTGCCATTTGTGCAAATGCAATTGCAATGCTGCAAATACAGACACAATGACATTTTCTTGGCCACTAGTAAATCTTTTGTTATTGCACCTAGTTGGTAATTTCCTAGCTCCAATTGATAACATTTTTGCCAACGCCAGTGGAGTTGCAGATCATTTCTGTATTATATTGAACTGCATAAACAGCATTTTCCAGTTTGATTAGTGGTCGGCCATTATGGGTTTTTCAATGGCTGATGCCGATATTCAGAGAGCAAGGCAGCTGACGGCCAATATATAATGCCGATTTCAAAATAAAGAAAAGTTTTTCCATGCAGAGTACAACCTAATATACATGTAATCTCAGCCAATAATGTGTTGTTTTAGATGGAACTTCTAGTAATGAATGAAATAGAAAAATACATTGGGTTCTGCTGTAGATTTCTGTTGTGGGTAACGTTTACCAGAAGTGATGTCATTCAGCTGCATTATTCTCTACAGTATAACAGTATATATTTAATGCTAAACAGTAATGGTTTTAGATTAGTTGTGCTGTCATTTAGTGTGACTGCAGGTGTCGGACAATTATCTCAAAATGACAGATATCAGCCACGATTAATGGGCCGACTAATTAATCGGTCTGTCATTACTTTTGATTGAATATTTGTTGCAATGGCTGTTTTTTTAACGTGTCAGGCTGAGTCAGCATAACCTGCCTCATTCCTGCTCGCTTAATTAAATCCTAAACCTCTACTAATTTGACATTCAGTGCAAAGAGTTAGAGTTGTCTCATGGAGTTCCATTTTGTAGCCAATATAGTTTTTGTTTTGTCTTTTGGGTGACAGAACACTTTTATTATTTACTATTATTAAAAAAAAAACTACTACTGTTTTTATTGTTACAGGCCATCAGGGGCCCATAACAATCAAACACCCCCAATGGGTGCACTATGTTGCTATATTTAAGTAGCAACCATTGGGTTGTGTGCCCAGTGTAGTGACAGCTTTAACTGGGGGCTGTCAGCAGCAGTATTCTAGCCTTTTAGCCCAACGGAGCATAGCTAGAGCACTCCATTGGTTTTCATGGATGGATAGATGGATGGAAGCATGGGTGATGGAAATCATGTGCAGTAAATGCCAGCTGGGCTTACCCTAGGCATATCCCTTCAACGAGTCTTCATAATTGCTCACTGCTAATGTTTTTTGTTTTTTAAATAATGTGATTATTCTGCAATTAATCATGTAAGCAAGGGTCCTCATTTAATGGTGTATCCCCTTCCGTAAGTTATATTGTTGTGGGACAACTAGTGTCTCCTCTCCACAATTTTGTTTTTCAACATTGGGGCAAATTTGTGATTGTAATCAATGGTTTTCCCTCCAAAAGGCAGGAATACTAAAACATGATTCAAACATCAGAATTTTTAGGACTCACAGGGCCTACAGCTATCGACTGCTTCAACAGACATGCACTTTAAAGGCGACCTATTATGCTGTCCCTTAGTTTTCTGTCATATAATGTCACAATGTTGGATGTTTACATTAAACATGGATAAAGTTTTAAAAGTTGAGATAAACATGCAAAAGTAATCCCTGAGAACAAGGCTCAGGCTTCAGCAAGGCAAAGCACACCCACAAAGTACAGGGAACCGGTCCTATTAGCTTAGCTGACTCTGCCCAGACTGGGAGCTTTCTGTCTGTAGTCCAAAGCGCTTGCGCTAGCAGTGTAAACACCAATATACTCCTCAAGCTCTTCATTCAGGCAGATACAGCTAAGCTACAGATACAATAGGATCACTGGCTGCACAGCTAACTGAGCTAACTGAGCTAACTAGCTAATGGCAGTTACCGTTAGCAGAAATTACAGTTTTTAATCTGCTTTTGCCATTTGTCTTGTCTTTTTAACTTAACTGGACATCAGCCTGGTGTCTGCAGACAGCTGGCTAGCTAGCATTAGCTTCCTGACAGAACAATATCGAATCCCCACACTGTTCAGTCATTTAACAGCACCAAGCGGCAACTTCTTGCTCTCAAAATTGAAGCCAATGTGCATTCTTTCTTATGGCCAACAGGGGGCGACTCCTCTGGTTGCAAAAAAAACATTCTGTTCCATTACAAATAATGGTAAAATTGCTATACTTCTAGCTAAGAGAGACCATAAAGCAGGGGATGCTTTAGGCTGGGATTACCTTGACAAGTTGCTACCATGGTGACCTGTCAATCTGTGTAAATTTAACCAGCACCGTTGAACAAGGAGTTGGCTGTTATTTTTTTCAGTAAGTAAAGAGCCTGTTTTTAGCTAGCCAAAATTAACATCTCGGTAAAAATCAATTGGTCTGCCCTCCTTAGATCAGTAGATGTGTCATTCATCATTCAGGGGGGTTCCCTGGAAGATTTATGCTGACTTGACAAAATCAATTAACTGTCAATAGTTATTGTCAGGTGCTCAAGAAAAGTGGATGAAGAAGGTCTTCTGTAAGTGGATCAACAAAATACTGTAATAAATTCTAATTTGCCACTACTGTGTATAGATTTTAGCATGCTGCCTCTGGGAAGGAGAGTGGTGGAGCCTGTAGGTGTGTTCTACACCTTTAACAGGACAAAACAGAGCTATTGCGAAAACAAAGTGCTACCTCAATTTGTTGTTCCAATAATAAGAATGCATATTAAAGATAAAAGGAAAACTCTGGAGTTTCTGCTAGAGGCTTTGAGCTGCATCCTGGGACTTGATGCTCATTTAACCATATTAATGAGCTTGTCAGGTGGAAACCCACCAAAAGCAGGGAGCCAACAGGTCCCAAGCCATAATAAATGAATCACAGATACGCTGCAGATATTGAGATCCATCCCTGTTCAGTGGAACAGTCTGCACATTCCTCTGCTGCTCTAATGAGCTCTCAGCTTCTCACTAGAACATCTTCATAGGCTGAAATTGCTCTATGAGGGCCTGTCATTGGTCCCGCAGAAAGGGGGACACACAGATATGCATCCATTCATCTGCACATCCACACGTATACACAATAAACATTCCAAACATAAAAGCTAGAGTAAAACTGCATGAGCCATGTGCACAGTGAGTGTACAGTAGCAGAGGTAGTAAAAGTCGTTCCACATGTACTTACATTGTGCTAGTACTACATAAAATGTCTTCATAGATATATGGAGATATATTGATGTAGCAGGTAGTTTATTCATATGGCACATAAACACACTCCCTGAATCACAAAGGGCTTAAAGTCAGTGTACTGACTTGCATGCTGAGTGTCAGGTATGTAATGTGTAATTAGAGATTAACATCTTCACTGTCAGCACCCTTGATTGTGTCTTTCTTTCTCACACTTTCCCCTTCAACTCTGACTGTGATACTTGAGATGCTATTTGACAATTTGATATGCAAGGAATACCACTGGCCGATTCCAATTTCTGACTTTTTACAAGTTCAACCTGCCGATTTCGATTCAGGAGAGCAGCTCCAAGCAGGACTATGAGTTGAGTGACAACCATTGACGCCATTACACAGTCACCTCTCTCTCCGCAGAGGAAAAATGGATGTGAGCCAGTGTGTGGATTTCTGGGTATATCTGTGTGTAGAATTTCTACAAGCATATACTGTATGTGTGACGTGAGGCCATGTTCAGCAGGAGCACCGTGTCAACAAAAAAACATAAAGAAATAAATTCTTATTCATTAACAGTGGCATGCTAAGAGCTCACAATCCAAGCTGTGAGCAGCGAAGTTGTGGCGCTGTTAGAAAGTTAGGGACACACTGCAGTAGTAGTAATTGCAGGGGAAAAGACTTGTTTCCTCAGGCCATGAGGAAGGTGAAAACCTTGAGTCTTTTCACAAACACGCTCACATTCACACCTACATGCAGTTTGTTATGTATTTTTTAGTAACATGTAATATTATTTGGTAAGTCCAGTGGCTTCCACTGCATGGACTGGTGCATAGCCTCCTCCTGACAATCACTGATCTAAGCTGACATGAAGTCCAGACACAATAATTATGCACGAAACAAAACAAGACACATTTCTTGTTTTAATGAGATAAGCCTTAGATACCATATTCCTTAGAGTAATATGTTGTCGTAATAGAAGAGAAAATATGTCATAAAAACGTGAAAAATATTTTCTTATAATGTGAACATTTTCATTTTACAATGAGAAACTGAGCAAAAATCCCACATGTTTTGTCACAGCTTTGGAGCATGCCACATTTCACCACATATTGTTTGTGTAGTTGCCCAAAAAAAAAAATCATTGAATCATGATACTCTGTTTCACATGGATAGACAGAATGAAAAATCAAAATAAGACAAAAAGAAATGCCATGGGGGACAGTAAGACAGATGGAGAGATACAGTAGTGTGGAATGAGATTCACGTGGAAAATAAAGAAGCTATAGAGAGTCAAAGGCAGCGGCAGACGGACAAAGGAGCAGAGAGTGTTGCAGAAGTGACAGAAAGTCGTTGAAGTCAGGTGTTTCTTCATCAAAGCCAAGCTAAGACTTGTTCAATGACACAACCCACGCTTTTAACGCACAGCTAATGCCCTAAAGACACACTCTGAGCAGAGGGGAATGGGTGCAGAGTGAGCAAATCACGGACACACACACACACACACACACACACACACACAGTTCTGACAAATGTTCAGTTCTCAGATTGATTTTCCAACACAGTTTTTTACACAGCATAACACTTCACATGGACCAAACCAATAATGAGTCTGGACACCACTGGAATCTTTCCCACTGCAGTTCAACAACCAGACTAACAAAGGATTTTCACAACCCCGTTGGCAATGGATCACAGGCTCTATTTCGAAACTGATACAATTAAATGCCAAACCTAAAATCTAAATTTTGGGTGGATAAAATTTAGTGAATTATAAAAACTATGTTGAAATAGATCTAAAACCTTAAAACATGCATGTGGAGAAAATAAGCCTTCTATAGTGTAAATGTGTCCAAGACCAATCACAGCTCATTCCTACCATAGCTACCGCTGGAGGATTTTCAATTTCATGCCTATTACTAATGATTTAGCTTAAAAGGCAAAGAGTGCAATGCAAATGACAGCCGGATGCTAACATTAAGCTTACATTGTTCTCCACAAATGCCTTCAAATAACTGTAGACCCACATTTGTATTAGCTTCCCTCAGGGTACCCTGAACAAACTTTGAGAGACAGAAGCTTGACTTTCCACTTGATTTACACTATTTAGTGCAGAAACATCATCACATGATGATTAACATTTGCACAATATAAGACAAAGAATTGCAAACAAGGCTTGCCATATGGTAACAGTGAGGGAGAGAGAGAGTTTAATCCTTAAAAGGGTGCTCCTGTGTTTGTTTGTGTGTGTGTGTGTGTGTGTACATGTGTGTCAGTAACTGCAGGCTGTGATCACAGATAACCTTCTTGGTGTCCGCTCAGTGACTCTATCAAGCACACTTCCGATCTGTGTGTGTGTGTGTGTGTGTGTGTGTGTGTGTGTGTGTGTGTGTGTGTGTGTCCAGATGCTGAAACCAGATGCTTCTCTTCAGAGTGCAGCCTAAGATAGTGACAGGGAACGGACTCAAACAAGGTTATTGCACACAGACTCACTAACACACACACGCACGCACACAGTATATAATATCTCATTCAGAAGTCCTTTTCAAGCCCTTTACTTTGAGGTATTTAAAGCTGAAGTGAAACCAAAGCTGCAAAATAGATCTGCTCAAAGGTCAGATCAGCAATTAGTTATGAATGTATTTTCACGACATCATGTTTTCATAATTATTGTATCCATGCAGTATGGATTTACTATAATGCCCAGGAGCACATCCTTTAATGATTATGTGTTGCTATGTGTTATGTAGATAATATCTATATCGCCCATGTTGACAGGGTAGAGCATCCACACAGCCCTCATCTCACATGCGACTGCAGCGACGCTTTGCCTGCAGTTGCTTATTTTTTTCCACATGACGCACACACTTGAAAATGATCTGCTCATAGTAGTACTGATATTATGCCTACAACAATACATCTTTTACTACGGTTATAATGTTTGTATATGTAGAATATAGACATGGGGAAAAAAAAACATAAGTCAAAACCTCCTGTAGCCTATACATTTCAGATTAAAAGCCCTTTAGCGCTTCTGTGGACAGAATCCCTTCATTTGTTAACATGGGGTTTATTGTATTGCATTTATCAAAGGCAGACTCTGTGTAGAAAGACAGGACTGGCAGCAGCAGCAGGAGCAGCAACGCTGCCTGTGTGGACGCCACACGTGTGTGAGCCACAGCAGTTCTACGAGGCAGCTGTATGTAACAGACACACAGGCACACACACACACACACACAAAATATGCACAAAAAAGCATTTGCAACAATATCCACATACTTGCTGTCATTTTGAGAGACAAACACTCTCTTACACACACACCAAGCCTGTGAAGTGAAGCTTTCATAAATAAATGATGTTGCTCAGTAATGGAACATTGTGAATGCGTTGTGGGAACAAGGCTGATGCTGCCATGACAACCTCAAAGGTCATGTGAGGTCATCCACAGCTGTTGCTCTGACGCCATTACAGTCACCTCTCTCTCCACAGAGGATGAGTGGATGTGAGTCAGTGTGTAGATATCAGGGTATATCTGTGTGTAGAATTCCTATATGCATACTGTATGTGTGTAGACATGCTTACTGTGTTTGTGTGTGTGTGTGTGTGTGTGTGTGTGTGTGTGTGTGTGTGTGTGTGAGTTGGTGTCAGTACAAAGTGAAGATGGTAACCAAGGCAACATAATAAAATGAACAGAGTAAATAAAATTTAAGCAGCAGAAGACCAACAATAACCTGCATGTACCATGGTTAGTCAAGCAGCAATATTATGTGCAATTATTAAAATGTTCATGGTTTATAATATTTTGCCCTTCACTGTGTACAGCAGGCTGAGCACAGTATGAAGGGAAGAGACAGTATCATATAGCACAACGTACTGTAAAATGACAACAGGTTTTCAGTTTTACAGGTAAAATTCAATAAGACATTAAAATAACTGTAGCATCACTTTTTATATCTGTAGTTTTCCGTATAGTTAGTTTTATAGACTGTAGTTTGTCTATGTCTATCCCATGACAAAGATTTCAACCCATGTCCTGCCTTTTTCCCACTACTTCTCTCTGTCAGTGTGTGTGTGTGTGTGTGTGTGTGTGTGTGTGTGTGTGTGTGTGTGTGTTTGTGTGTGTGTGTTTGTGTGTGGAGCATCCATGTACACGTACGCACACACACCAACTGTTTCAAATCAAGTTGAAAATTATTGCTCACTGATGAACAATTACAGCAGAGTTGTTGTTTTTTTTTTATAGTTTGTGACAATCACCCGTTTATTATCATAATCAACTTCACACAAGGAGATGCACACACACAGAAATTAGAGAGGAAAAGGTTTAATGTACAATGGCAAGATTCTAAGGCTTCAGCAAGACTTTATGTTTATTTATGTGAAAATCTGAAAGCAGAGACAAAGTGTTTCGTTCTTTCATTATTTCTTTTCAAAACCAAATCGGAAAAACCACAAAAACAAGTCGTTTCTTTGGTTTTTCTGCTTTAAAACCAAAACAGAAAATGGTAAACAAAACAACAGACATCTATTTTGTTTTTCTGTTTTAAACCCATAACGGAAAAATATTGATTTAGATATTTAATGAGTCCGATTTGTGTAGATTGTTTTTTTGATTTGTGTTACACTTAATGAACCTGCAGCAGATAGGCTTCACTTGGGCGATGGCGGTGCCTGAAAAATATTTATTTTGATATTTAATGTTTAAAATGGAAAAAACAAAAAAAATTTGTTTTTCTGATTTGTTTTTGAAATGAAATAATGAAAGAACGAACCATACACAGATTTTCATACACTGTAATATGTTGTTAGTCTGTGTTGTTGAGTGATTTACAGTAGTCTGTAATTTAGTTTTAATGTCTCTTCAATTGGCCTCAGCTGCTTCTTCTGCTTTAGTTTAGACTTTGTATGTTGTGAAGTTTTTCGAGCTTCAGGAGAGCAGAGAGATCTGTAACTTGTGGTGACACCAGTGGAAATCTATGGGAGAAAAAACCTGGCATACATTAGGGATGCTCAAAATACTGTTGGCCGATATATTGTTCTTATAATGGAGTTTCAGGCACCCAGAGAGCAAGCAGCAGTGACTTCAGAGCAGAGAGGCCACAGTGGAGAGAATAAATGAAACAATGCTCAGTTATCCATCAACAAGTGCAACAAAATCCATCAGTAAAGAAGACAGTACGAGCAATTTCTTGACGAGCACTTTTTTCAACCAGAAGAACATAAACTTGAAGAAATGGTTGTCTTTGACCACCATACACACAGTCAACTCGCCCCTTAACCCACTGCCAGTATGGTTTACACAGCGCCACGGTTACAATTATGCAATCTAGGTTACTCTATCATTGCCCATATGAGCACTGAAGTCCCCCAGCAGAACTATAGAGTGTCTAAGTGGTAACCTTTCCATGATCCTACCAGAGACTCTGAACTGCTGTTTGGTGCACAAACAACAGTCAGAGGTTTCGTCTCAGTGACTTGCATCTGCATAGAGGCAACCCTATTGTTCTCCAGGAAGAACTCCAACACAGCGACTCTCACCTGGGGTACCCGCACACCCGCCCAATGCTTTTCATCTTTAGCAACTCCAGATAAAAGTCCAGCCTCTCTCCCGGAGTTTAGTTCCAGACCCAGTGCTGTGCGTTGAGGTGAGCCCAGCGAAATCTAGCTGATACCACTCCACCTCCCACACTACCTCTGGTTCCTTCCACTCCAGAGAGGTGGCACTCAATGTCCCTAGAACCAGTCTATGATGGCAGGGGTCAGAATATCTAGGTTCTTGTCTTTGCCTGATGCCAGGCTGACATATCCTTGACCTTAATTCCATCCCTGCATGTAGTTCTTTCAGGCTGTGCCTGATTGGGCCCCATGAGTCAATGCCCAGCCACCAGATACTCGCTGATGAGCTTCCCTCCCAGGTCTGGCTCCAGGAGGGAGCTCCGACTTCCCTGTTTTGGGGAGGTACTCCAGCTCTATCATGTCTGATTCATCAAGGGTCCATCAGTTGTTCTTAGTCTGGCCCCTCACCTATGACAATACATTGGGGGTTGGGGAGACACAACCAAGAGCTATTTTCCCAGGTTCACAAACCCATCCATCATGATACAGGGGCGATTTGTAGAGTGCAAAATGGCATCTTCTCGCAAAAGTTCTTGCTTTGTGATTCCAAGACCCCGACACTAAACCTGCTGTTTTAGATGCACTGAACAAATACTCTGCAATCAACTTCCAACTGCTGGATATATGTTGATGTGACATGACATTATCAAGTGAAATTGTCACAGCTGTTTTTGCAACAGCTGTTTTGTTGTTTTAGTGTTTTGCCTTGATTTCTCCTTGAACATGTCAGTAGTAGCATAGTTTACACTAGATTATTTAATTGTTGTTTTCATTATCTCACCACAAACATGCGCTTGGAGTACCTTTTTACTAATTGGTGTGCTTTGCAATAATAAGACGCAGTGTACCAACTTTTTCTTCTTCTGTACCTTCTATTCTTTTTTTTTGATAATGTTAGACTTCATATATACAACACTTACCCAACATTATCTGTGTCTCTCTTTCTGTATAATAATCATTATAGGCAGTTTTTTTCAAATGAAAATCTGTAGCCTCCAGGGCAGCTGGTGCCGTCCCAATCCTGCCCAGACTTTATGCATTATTTACCATTTCCTTGGAGCTGTTTGAATCTGATATACTGTGGGAGTCTGAATGCAGCAAAGGCTAGCGAGCTGATATCTTATGTAAGAGATGGTAGTCAAATCAAATGGCGTAATTATAGCTTTACTGTTTGTCTGTTGTTTTTGATTGAAAAGATGATGTGTTTCTTTTTGCCACACTATTATATTTGGCTTCATAGCCATCACTAGCTTTGATTATTTATAGGGTGTGTTCTTGTTTGTTTTCCATCTCCTTTGATTGGTCATTAACCCTCAAGCCAATCAGGAGAGAAAACCAAACTTTTTAATAGCCGTGTTTATATGAAGCATCTCAGATCATCAACTGTTCTGTAGAATAAAGCGATATTGGTGCCCCCTTACTGTAGATTGTAGTGCTACAATGTTTTAACTTTAATGCATGTTCCCATTACAGCAGATAGAGAACACATTTCAAACCGTACTCAAAATGAAATTACTTTTGGCACATTTTAAGAACTGTAAAGTCCCAAACTTGTATAACAAAATTGTTCTTTTGTCAGTGTATACCAAAACCAGTGTATTTTTAAATAAACTTTACTGGAGCATATAGCACTTGCTAACACTGAGCACACATTTCCTCTAATATAGAGTGATTTAGTATTTGCAAACCATGACCATCATAAGTGGTGGAAGTTATGGGAAGACCTCGGTGGTCAAACTAGTTTTTACAGATATTGCATGAACCTGCAGATTTAAAGTAAAACATTTACTGGACGTTAAAAATAATAAAAAATTGGTGTACTTTATGGATTAATTTCGTTTGTTGTTTTGTCATTGAGTATATATCGATTCTGTTGGGATATAAAGCAGTCAGTGAACAGTACATTGCTCTGTGAGTCATTTTTATAATGTTTTTGCATAGATGAATACTTAATTCAATTTTATTTCTATAGAGACAATTCATAACAGAAGTTATCTCATTGCACTTTTCATATCATTTCAGGCTGGGACTCTTATCAAACATGTCACATTTGGGGCAGACTAGACAATGTACACTCAACGACCACTTCTTGTTTAATGGCGAAAAATGCATCACCACGGCAACAGCATTTGATCAAGTAAAGAACTTACAAGCTTCACAAAATCAACTCGTCAATGTCTTAAGGCTTTTCTGCCCAAATCTGAGGTGGGTGTGCTCTAGCTCTAATGATTTGAGCAATTCCAATTAGGTCCTCGCATGTTTGTGCTCTGGCCCTAATAATAAATCCTTGCATTTCAATAGGGTCCTCACATGGTTTATTCCCGAGCATGGTTCAGTAGGTCCTCCCACGTTCCATGCTTGGGCCCTAATGAAAATTAAAGAGGACAGGAGGGGAAAGCATTTGGTTGGCACTGCAGTTTTCACAGCGATCACAAGATATGTCAGCCTGTCACCCCTCCATCTCTTTAACATATGAAACCTGCACCCCTTACAGCTCTGCAGCCAAAATATAAGTCCATCTCTCTATCCAGTGAGCTGACATTTTGCACTAATTATTACTCTACTGTCTAATAGCCGTTCAGTGCTGTCAAGCAAGTCACGTCTTCCAGTTTATACACCGTATATAGTTCCAATACATGGTTATTTCTAATTCATGAAATATTAATGCTACTGGAAACAATGATATTATGTGTGTTTCCAAATTTGTGGAAACAGTTTGTGTTTGTTTTAACATGAAAATGTCCCTTCGCACAAAGCCAGCTCCATAAAGAAATAGTTTTTCCAGTTGGGTGCGAACGAACTGGACTGCAACCCCACGCAACAAATTTAGGGTGACCTGGAATGCTGGCTGGAATGCGAGTCAGGGCTTATCGATCAACATCACTGGCTGACCTCGTTAATGCTTTTGTGGCTGAAAGGGAGCAATTCCCTGCAGCTAGGTTCCAACATCTGGTGGAAAGCCTGAAATAAGAAGAGTGGATAGATAGCAGAGTGGAAGAGAGGTTAAAGCAGGAGTTAATTTCACATGATTTTGCATTGACAACATTCATATGTGGCTGCAGTGTCCTTGAACCTAAACCTTGTTATGGATTTAGTTTGACTTAAGATAAGAAACACTTGTACATTCCTCTTGTCTCATAGCCAGCACTCAATTGCCAGAACAGTTCTGCTTTGGTGGATTCTATCATGGATTTCTGTTTCCCCATTCCACAAGTGTAACATTGTGGGATGATTTAGTCTATTATCCCTTGTTGTTTAGCACCAGCAGTCCAATAGTTCATTTGGAAAAAGTCTCAAAACACAACTTACCCAACTTCAGGTGTCTACATGTACAACCAGAACAAATTTACAACCAAGAAATGTCAGTTTATTCATCTCAGTTGTTTATAGGTTTCTTTTCCTATACATATCTCTGTCAGTAGATCCATTCATCTGTTTATCTGTGTATCTCTCTTAGCTAGAGGCTTTTTCATTCTGCCAAGGATGGAGGATAACATTCTGCTCGTAGGAGGGCTGGCTGAGCCGCGCTGTTCCTTTTCCATATTTATGACTGAGAGGTGTGCAAGGAATTGCTTCCACACCACCTCCCACTTTATGTCATCCTCTTCATTTTCCAACTATCTATCTATCCATCTGTCCATCCATATAGTACCTGCTGGTAAGCAGGTTTTTCCACTATGCTGAAAGTACATTTATGACAGGGAGTTGTTTCAGTTTCAAACAGCGTCCCACTGTTCTTCCATGTCTTTCATAACGTTAGAAGTTGATTTTTTATCTACAATCTAGCATTCAGCAGACCATCCAAGTGAAGTTTTCACTTTTGTGTGCATTACATGATTTTGTCTTTATGTCTATGGCTGATACTAAGTGATCACTTCTGTGACTTTTGTAGGAACCTGTCGTTGGCTGTTTATTCTCCTTTTTCTGCTATTTCTTAAGTTGCCATGAAATACAACATGACAGAGACATTTATACTGAATAAATAAGGCAGAATAATAGATAATAATGAACAAATCCCACCCAGTTAAGTCAAACGGTGCGGTTTAATACAAAATGAGCTTAAAATGTCCGAATTAGTCCCTTTAGACTCTGCAGCTGATCCAGAATGCTGCGGCACATGTCCTGACAAGATCCAGGAAAAGAGATCATATTTCTCCTGTATTAGCTTCTCTGCACATGCTCTCTGTAAAATCCTTCTCCTCACCTACAAAGCCCTTAATGATTACCATCATATCTTATAGAGCTTGTCTTCTCTCTCCCGTAGTTTTGTGCTTTCTCTCTCTCCTGCATCCTTCTATTTCTTTTTCAGCAGGTATTTCTGCCTCCTGCTCGACACACACTGTTACAGTTATTAGGGCCCGTGCACAAAACCAATTTTGCTTGCTTTTTCTTTCTTTTTTCCTCCAAATAATTCACATGTTTGAGGGCCTAAATGTGCTCAAAATTTACAAAACTTACCACATGTCAGAAGTGGTGAAAATTTACATCTCATGTGGGTCTTGCGAATAGACGTGACAAAATGGCTTCATAGTGCCCCCTAAAAAATTGTCAACATTCACGTTAGACCTAGATGGACGAAAAATTTATGGCAGATTTTCAGATACACAAAAAAAACCTGTTGGAGCCTAAACTCAACAGAAGGTCAGCCATTTTGTTTTGAACGTTCCATTTTAGGGTATTTCATGCCATTTACAGGCTCCGTACTTTATCAAACTCCTCAGAGAGAATTGATCAAATGGACTTCAAATTTTCACTGTGTGATCTAGAGACCTTCATGATTTAAAAAGCTGTGCTGTGTGCTGCAGTTTTCACTGAAAACGCCGTGTCCGTGGCATTTAAAATGGGATCATTAGGGCCCAACCAAGCAGGTAACCACATCCACCTCTTATATAGGCAGAAAATCCTTAAGGCATTGATAAGACTATATTGCGATGCATTTGTCGCCACGCCACAAAAAGTTGTTGTATCTTTAGTTTTAGCTAATTTCACATTTGAAAAGAGTCTGGTCCTGAAGAAATCTATATGCCAGTATTTACTCATAGTCATAGGTCCACCTACTGGCAACAGGAAGTGAGCCATTTTCGTGCTTAATACACTGGAACACAACATATAATTAGGGGTTGTTAAGAATACATTTATAATGTTACATATATAAAAACACATTTTACTTATAATGAATTTTCAAAACTCTTGTTGGATTTTTCCGGATTTTTTCCTCATCTTCATCTTGACAATTGAAAGATTGTTTTAGCACTACTCGTTCTTATGTGAAGTACTGTGATTGATTGTGAATCAACGTTAAGATGTACAACAGTCAGCGCATGGTGAACTGGAAACTCTATAGGTGTGTAAGTGAGTGCCAATGCACTGCCTTTTGCCACAGTGGATGCTGGGACGGTCTCAAAAGTCCTCTTCAGACATCTAGTTTTAAGATGACAGCAGTAAATATAATGATAGCAAAAAATAGTTCACTTTTCTCACAAGCTGCAAGATGGATTCTTGTTTATTCATGTGAGTAAATCACACTGAGGATTATTATTTGTCTTGTAAGCAGTTGGCATGAATCAAAGTTTAATAACAGCTGATGGGTGGGATTTTCTGTCCGGGCGTTTCTTGTCCTGTGCCCGGCATCGCCAGGTTTAAAGCATGCCGTGTAAATGCACCTTTAAAACAAGCCCACCTGATGTGAGGAGAACATCTTCTCTACAAGTTAAAGTGGCCTAGTTTACAATATTTCATCATTTATTACACAGTTATATAGCCTAATAAACAACATTGATCACAGGAAAAAACAAAGCACAAATGTTGTCTCTCTCTGTAACATTTGTTTTTCAGCATGCCTGTCTCATAATGTGACTGCCTTCAACTTGAGCCGGGTTTATGGCAGACACCAGGTCTGCCTGATGACCGGTTTATGGACAACTTTGGAGTTTTTTCAAATAAAAAATCACCAGCAAATCGTTACTTATATTGATCATGGTCATGCTGCTGGTTTCATTGTAGTCACCACTTAATCTTTAATACAGAAATATCCATGAGTCTCACATCAAATGACCTTACTTAAAAGCATGTGTTGTTACATGCATTTTAACAGTATGAAGCGTTTTTTTCAAAATTCCTTACAGTTGGCTGATGGTGCCCTGCTAGTAATGCGCTTTGTGGCTTCTGTGAAGGAGTTGGCTTTTCCATGTGAAGAGTGGTTATGTGGTAAATAGTTGTTTATTTATCATCACGGAGCATATTTGGCTGTTGACATGAATTAGTGAGTAAATATGAATCCCTCTCTGCACTCTAAAAGCTCTTCTGCTGATTAGTGAGAGAGTGGGGGAGAAATATGGAAGAGAGGGGAGCTTGGGGTGGAGAGTCAGCAATTTGTCTATCAAACACTTTCCTCCCTCAAATCTGATTAGCTCATTGTCACATTGAAGAGCTGGACCTCTCCATTCTCTGGTGTGTGTGGATGTGGGTAGTGTTTTGCCTCTATGTGTTTGTATTTGATCACCATAAAAACATTAGTTGCTTTATCTTTTTATCTGCTGTCTTTCTCTTTCTGTCAGCCACACCCTGTTTCTCTTGTTGATCTTTACAGCATTACACTATTTTGTTTAAATTTTTTGCCCATGTAGCCACTTTCTACTGCAGAGATATGATTAATCATTAATCTCTAAACCTCAAGTTTAGAGGTGGACACAATCTCCATCTACTCAATCAGCTCATACGTATTTAACCTTGATGTAGGCTGCTGTGCTTGAACACTCAAACATGATAGAAATTCATTCATTAAAAAATTAAATATTCATCCACATTCATTAGTGACCTCAAGACGAGAAAACCGGACACAGACCATTTTTGAATTTGCAAATATTTTTTCCGTCTTTTTGTTATTTGCATTTCCTTGTCCTCTTGCTATATATTTTATGTCAGAAGTGATGAGACAAACTTTTAAAGGCTTAAAACAAATAAGATCATTGAGGTAATACAACTCTTCGATACGTTTATTAGAGTTTATACAAACACATTTTTGTCCAAAATATGTCCATAATACAATACTGTAATACAGCAATTTGCATTTGTTTCCTATCAGAATGCTCTCTTGGTGCGCTAATGCTGCTTTTGCTAATTGAGGAAATAATGTCATAACACTGTTAATGTCATTAAATAAACCCACAACTCCACCGAATCAATCTTTTTGTATGATTTACTGTAATTGTTAGTGCTGCGTGTCAATTGTGAAATTCGATTTGTGGTTGTTAAAGTTGGCAGTTGACCTAATAATGACCCAAGAAATCAACCATGTGAGCATGTGACTTTGACTCTAGAGACCGCAGTTTGCATCAAGTCTCAAGCCAGAAGTCTACACTGGTTTCTTTAACCATGAAGGTTATTTTTCTTTAACAAAATCAGTTGGTTTGCCTTACCTCAGTTGATGGGTCATATAATGCTCATATGGCTCACCCATTTATTTTATGATGTAGGTTAAAAGACTCGTGATAAAGCCTACGGTTTTACTATTATTTCTTCATTTTATCTTATATATAGCACCTTTGTCTATTGCCACACCTGTGCTAATAACATCACCCTATAGAAAAAGAAAGGTAAAATCATTTCACAATAAACAAGGCAGGCCAGAAAAACAAAGATAGATATACCAATAATTTTGGAATAAGGAGCAGTTGTAGCTCCACCGTAGCCTCATCATACTGTGTCTGAAGTGTACCACAATGACCAGACCAGATCTGATTCTCATAGTTGACACCATACAGTGTGTTTTTATGATGCTCCCACTTAGCTTTTAGTAATACAATTTGGTTCACATGAAATGTTGCTGTGTGAATCCAGGAAAGTAACAATTCTCTCCATCATTAAAATCACACAGATAATCTTACAGGAAGGCAGTTAATGCGGTTTTAAGGTTGATGCTTGCATCCGGGCCTGGTCAGCTACTGTTTCTGATGTGATACGTGTCTTTCTGTCCCTAGTTTTGGAAGCACAGAAGGGAATGACACGACTTGGCAGCATCCCAGTGCTATTCAACTGCTAGACCACTCAACAAGTTGGTAGGTTCCACTTAAACCCTCTCACTGTCTCTCCATCTGTGTCTTTTGTGTTTCTCTCTGGATCACTGCTCAGTATTGTCTATCTGCCTCTTAGTTATACCCTATTCAGTATATATTCCCTATCTACCCTGTTCATTTTTTTTTGAAATTGTTCTTTCTGCTTCTCTCTCTAAATATCCATTTAAACAGTGAGAAGATTAGCACCAATTTGCTTTGATTAGGCTATTGTTCTCACAGTTGGAGAAGAAAAAAGAGAAAAACCCGCTCTGCAATTTGAACACGTGCAGGGAACAAGTGATTGCGATCAATAAAAAACGAGCAGGAAAAAATTAACAAGTAAAGGAATGAATTGCCAATTTCTGTTCTTGTCAAGTGTTTTTGGAAGGCAGCTCTTGAGGAAAAGCTGTTTCAGCTGAAGGACTCTGACAGCAGTGTGTGTGTGTGTGTGTGTGTGTGTGTGTGTCTGTCGGAGGGGATGGTGTGTGTGTGTGTGTGTGTGTGTGTGTGTGTGGTGGTGGTGGTGGGGTGCTGCTCAGCATTCAGTGATTATAAGGCATTTTTCTTTGACTTCGAAAATGGTAAATGTGGGATTACAAATTATTTATTTTTTTAGTTTCATGATATATGATACTGTATGTTTTGTTTCTGCCACAAAACAGTCAACTGATAAGGCCAGTATAGTTTCAGTTGTTGTTAACCTACATTTCTAGCTGAAATCTTTTCAAAATGCTTGTTGCCAAGTGCTCCACCTGCTACATCAGTAATGTTAAAATGTAATATGATTTGATTAAATTCTGACAGATTGTGTGCAGAAACGATTTGCAGTACACTCTTTTGAGTTGAATGAAGCTCCGTTTAAAATAGTTATATTACTATAGCAATATCTTACCAGTCAGGGGTGGGACAAGATAGAGGGAGGGATGTTGGAGCCTGTCTGGTTGTGGACCAAATCTGCCCCCATCTCTCATTGACCTGTTGGCGGCTGTGTACAAGGAGAAAGAGTAGGTTGCTAATCAATTGGAAGATTGGCAGTTCAATCCCTCATCGGTGTATCAATGTGTGTTGTCGCAAAGACTAAAAAGGTACTATGCAAATACAAAGCATTTACCTGTTTACTGCTGGTGGCAAAGGTGATGATGAAGAAGGGTGAAGAGGATTCATGGGTTAAAGAATTAATTTTGTTTGTAGTCCCTTTTTGATACACACACAAACAACACAGAGCAAAACGTAAAAAAAAAGAACTATTAATTTTGATTGCGGGATGAATGTAAGTCTCACAGTCTGGGGAAAGAAGATGCTCTGGAGCAGTGGATACTTCTGTATCTCTTGCCAGATGACAGCAGGTTGAACAGGCTGTGGCTGGGTGTCATTTTGTATCCTTCAGGCTCTGCAGGCACGTCACCTCGCCAATATCAGTGATGCTCAGTACACGGGTACCAATGATGTTCTGGGCAATTTTAATCACCTGCTGCAGAGCCCTACAACCCTTTGGCCATGCACAAACCATGCCAATTTGTGATCTTTTCAATCAGGATGCTTTCTATTGCTCCTCTGTAAAAGATGATGAGAACCTGGCATCCGGTCAATAAAGGTAGTGTCATCTGCAAACTTCATAACAGGGTTCTCTCTATATCAGGGATTACAGTCAAAACGTCAGTAATGACATCAACTAAAGCTAGGCGTATGCTAGATGGTCCTCAGTGTGAGGGTCTGCACACCAAAAATAACGATATTGCATCTTAAACGTCAAGCCACACCTCATGCCGCTTCTGAATTTTCTTAACTAGGCATAACCACACTGGCAAAACATGAGCAATTAATTTTTATGATGCAGGACGTGTAGCCATGTTGGATAGTGATGTTCTTCCAATAACACTCGTTGACTACTTGATTATTCACAGAATATTTATTTGCATGTCCCGTGGAATTTAGTAGCAATGAACAAAGTGCAGATTGTATCGCTTCCACACCATCTGTGGATGCCCGTGCCATGGTGTCTCACAAAAGTATAAACAATACTTAAGTAGTTGGCATAAGTTCTTAGTAGAAGGCCGGGGTTGTTATCAGGCCCAGCAGCTTTACTCATATTCACTTTCAGAAGGACTATTCTCACATCCGCTGTGGATAGACAGTGGCTGGTAGGTGGAATAGACTTGTAGGTGGAATACACTAGAAAGCTGACTCTTTGTTGATAGATCAGCTTTCTCTCTCTCTTTCTTCTCACTCTAGCTGCATTGTATGTTTCCTTGTCTGTTGACTGAAAAGCAGGGGACCCTCACCTCTCCAGTCTTGCTTGCTTGGGTAATGGTTTTAATGACTTTGTGATCACCACATCATCAACACATTTCTGGAGAAGCAGGGAAATAATGTTTGACTTAGGGCAAGAGAGGGTTAAAGTTGAATAGTACTGATGTGTAACATTTTCAGATGACTGTAGGAATGAGTAGATAGGAGTTGAAAATGCCGTCAATTCATTTGAAAAAATACAATATCCTGGAAAATGTTAAATATTTCTAAAAGTTTCAAAGATGTGAATATGAAAAGTAATAGTTCACATATCTTTATTCACATTAGATCGACAAGGCCTAATACAAACATTTGTTCTGACTTTCGTAGGCAAGGGCACTACTGTGGGAAATTTCCCGTAGAGGTTAGCAAATTAGCTAGCATTTGCTTGGTGTTTGAAATTAAAAAGCTAAAAATAAAAATTATGGGTGTGAGTGGAAGTTGGGGAGCGTTTTTAAGACTTTAAAGCTGCTCTCCATTCTAACCATGTGGCCTAGAGTAACAAGCAAAAAATGTAAAAATACAAAAATGGGCGTGGCCTGTATCAGTCAAATCAGTATCATCCAAGGAACACACTGTGAACATATTGTTTTGTTGCTGTTCATGAATTATTTGCCAAAATATAATAACCAACCATATGGTGGCACTATTGAAAACATGCTTTAATATACTGAGCATATAATTACAATAACTTTAGCATTGACAGTATTTTAGATTTTGATAAATATATGCACACTCCAATAGAGGCCATTCAAAACATTATTACAGTAAAATATTAATATTGCAATAACTGTAACATATATCAAAAACTAAAGTTAAAGCTGCCATGACAAACATTTTTTTTCCAATCCTTTCTAGCGCCCCAATCACAGAGCACCACTGGAGGACCTACCTTTGCATCACTAATGTGGCACCAGCTGTTGCTAACCCTAACACACACGCACACACTCTACTGTAAGTAAAAGGGAAGGAGAGAGATATATGTCAAATCAAAATCAAAACAAATTTAACCCAAGGTCATAAAAATCCTTGATTAGTTTTGTACAGGCAATTACATGACCATCATTCTGCAGGCAACTTTCATTTGGTGAGTTGTCAGATGGGATGTTATTTTTTATGCCCAACACCTGCAACTCTGGAGGAGCTGACAGTGTTTATTTATACACACTAATGCAACCATAACCTTTACACTGACACTGATACTGATAAGAAGTTCAGAATCTCAGCTGATGATTATAACAAAGTACAATTAATTCATGAAGACTATACCTCTGAAACATGCCAACAAGTTCATTAACACAGTTCTTTGTGGTTTAAGGATAACAGTGCACGCGCACACACACACACACACATACAGCAAGATAAACATTGCTATGATAGGCTAAACATGGAATTGCAGCAATAGGGAAATTTACAATATTCTGTCAATATTCTCAATTTTCTAGACTGAACTTACATAAACATAAAAAAGGTGAACAAATCCCACCATAGAAGCTCTGCTGCCTCTCTTGTCAGATTTCAGTGACCTGTTCTAACTGAATGGCTTTTCCATTCTGTAATCACATTCACTGAAACGTCAATAGATGGGGATTCTTCATTTGAAGTCAAGAATTTTTAAAGCCAGAAATCCACACATATTTAAGTTTAATCTAATAAAAAATATTTAATAAAACATTCAGGGATTCTTGCTCAAGGCAGCTTTGTGTTCATGAAATTCTGTAAATGAAAAGAAATGCAAACTCAGTCCAATGATTACCCGTGGAGGATGACTATTAGTCCTTCATTCCCCCTTTATCCTTCTTTGACAGCTGTCATGAAATACTACCAGTAGGATATTCAGAGAGTTGCCTAAAAAAATTAAATTCCATATCTAGTAGCACAAGTCCCAAAATCCAATTTGTTAAAAGTCAGTTAATGTTTCTCTAAAGGTATTTTGTATCACAGATTAGCTAGGTATTCCACCTGGGTCTCTGGGGATTCTGCCACATATGCAAATTATCCATTTTAGCCTGGAAGGGATACGCTTTATGGTAATAATAGAATGTTCACACACACAGACACACACACACACACACACTGATTTGTATTACAGAAATGTAATGGGAATTTCAAATGATGATGAGTAGATGAAATTATTCAAGTTTATTTTTGGCCTGAAACCCAAGAAAATATAGAACAGCCATGAAGCTTTCCTTTTTTTCACTCTTTCATTCTCTTTACTGTTGCTCTTTAATAACTGATTATGTCTCAATAAGAAAGAAATCAGTTTGTTTCTTAATATTGACACCAGCCAAAAGGTGCAAACATTCAGATTTGAATAGGGTCAATCAGTCAAGCTAGTGACAAGCAACACTGTCACTAGATCAAATAACAGTTGAACCATGTCATCCAAACACATGTCCAAGTTTCAGTCTACCCACACCTGCCAGAGGGAGACAATTTCAGTACTAGTCATGTGTGTGTATGTGTATTCAGCCCAGTATTACACCTATATTGGACAATTCCATACCTCACTATTTCCATCCAATGGCATATTTAGTGCCAGTGCAGCGTGATGCCCCTTATGGAGTGAGGCAAACACTAGGGGTGGGGGAGTTTGGGGTCATGGGTTTGTGTGTAGAAAATTCTGCCTTAACCCCTTAATGCCTGAATTTTTTACAATAAATAATAATTTTGTGATTTCATTCTTTCAAGCTGATGTTAAATTAAGTGAAGATTATTAATTTGTCTATAGAACATAGAAAAGATATAAATTCAGGTATGATGTAGGTTTGATGCAAATTAGCGACAACAGGCATAAAAGAGAAACCAGGGCCTGCAAAAGGTTCCTAGGTACGTATCCAATATGCACCAACAGGCATTGGGGGAATCCATGTGCTATCT
>JAPMOB010251619.1:0-11925 GCA_029875015.1 Lepomis gibbosus
GACGAACATGTGGTGGTTGAAAAACTGTTGCAGTTTTTCATTGGTGAAGTTGATGCACAGCTGTTCCAAGCTGTTGTACTGAAATAATAAGATATCAAAGGTCAGCATGGGCCTTAAGTAACATTAACTAACAATGAAATTATTTGTACTCTCAGCTTTAAATGAAGCTGCATCCGATTATGTAGTATCAGCCAGACATAATACGTACATCAAAAATTTCAAACCCAGCAATATCCAGGACACCGATGAAAAAGCTTCTGGGCTGCTTTGTGTCCAGCATCTCATTGATTCTGACGACCATCCACAAGAACATTTTCTCATAGACAGACTTGCAGAGAGCCATGACGGAATTGTTGACCTGATTTTACAGATGCAACAATGTTAAAACATTAAATAGGATGTTGTAAGAATGAACAATAACATGATTCAGAGTGTTCAGGCTGTATAGTAATGATTCACAGGACTGTACTAGAAGTGAACATTTTACCTGAGGCACAGTCTGACCCTTAGTCACAAACTCATTTCCGACTTTCACCCTTGGGTAGCACAGTGCCTTCAGTAGGTCAGCTGAGTTCAGACCCATGAGGTAGGAGATTTTATCAGCAACTGAAAAAAATAGAACATTGAGAGATAAGATGTAATTTAATAAAGAATACAAAATTCACTAGTTTTCCAGTAGTGTGCAGCATACCCTCAGTGCCATCAGGCTCAGCCTGCTCTTCACGTTGCTTCTGCTTGAACTTCATGGCTCCATGATGCATCACAGCTCCAGTCAGCTTGTACATGCTCATTTTCTCTTCTGCAGTGAACCCCAGGATATCAATGGCAGTCTGTGAGTATTCAAAAAAAATAAAAGTCATGTCCTGCACTCAGGAAACACATTCCTAAGTGCGTACAGGTTTTGTAGGATGGGGATTTGATCATTTTCTTACATCTGTGGCGACAAACTCCTCAGTGTCATCGATACTCTTGACAGTGATTTCACCCTGACTGATCATGGGATAGTCATACGGGTTGGTGGTAATGAGCAGAGCCTCTGCCAATAGCAAGCACACGTGATTAATTCTTGTACGCAAATATACACTACGCAGCACGTAATGAATGACCTTTAAAAATAAAACATCTCACACCTATCAGCTCAGGTTTGTGGCCTGTCATGAGCTGATAGAAGATGTGGTAGCTCCTCTCAGCAGACAGCTGGAACGTCACACGAGACTTCTCCAGCAGATCTGTCGATAACACAGTTAGACACCAGTCAGTTCAATTAGCTGAAGGTGCAAACTGAGGTATCTGCTTTATCATTTAAAGCCTTACATGTTTCAATGTCTGCTGAGGCCAGCTTCCCAGTTGTTCCAAAATGGATTCTGATGAATTTACCCTATTCAAAAGAAGACGTTTAGATAAAAATGATAATTTATTGCATTCTGATGTTGTTTTAAAATACTCAGGTTAACAAACACTTACAAAGCGGGATGAGTTGTCATTCCTCACAGTTTTTGCGTTACCATAAGCCTCCAGAAGGGGATTGGCTGCAATGATTTGATCTTCCAGAGACCCCTTTATTCAGACAAAAAGCAAGGGGGAAACAAAAATGAGTGCTTCACACCAAATATTCCAAGATAACATTCATCTATGTCAGTGTGGTTGACACAAAGCAGATGTGTTCATTTACCTTCATTTTTCCAGCAACCGGTTCTGATTTCTTTCCTCCAGACACTGCGATTGTCGCAAAGTACTGGATGACACGTTTAGTGTTAACAGTCTTTCCTGCACCGGATTCTCCACTTTGAGAATAGAAACAGGTTAATAAGCACCAGAAACATCTTGTTGTAGGTGAACCAAACAAACACTGAAAGAAGCTCTTGTTCAGACTTGTGGTACAGTGCATACTCTCCACTCAGTATTACTGTATGCTGTTTCATTTATGTTTAAAAAAATATAGAGTGCCAAAACTTGTCTTTGACATGCAGTTATGATGATTTCCGGATTATTGTATGTTTGGTCAATAATTTGTAAAATTGTCAAACTTACGTGATAAGAATGGACTGATTATCACGGTCTGTTAAAAAAAAGTAAGATATTTTTATATTATTTACATTACTGGTAAGTTTGTTCACATTATTTAGTCTAATAATTTCTAAAAATGTACACCATGATGTGAGGTTTTAAACATCTTATAATGTAATGACTTTCTTTTAGCTGCTACATGCCTGATAGGTTTCACAAGATACAGTTTTAAGTTCACACTGTAATTGTTGCTTTCTTCTCAAACAATTGTGATTTTGCATTTAAAATTTGCAAAGTTTCTGCACAATTCATACACACCAGTGAGCATGAACTGGTAGGCGTTATCTGAGATGGAGAAGATGTGGGGTGGAGCCTCAATCCTCTTTTTGCCTCTGTATCCTGCGACAACAATGGAGTCATACACTGGGAGCCACTTGTAGGGGTTCACAGTGACACAGAAAAGCCCTGAGTAGGTCTGTGGACACAAAGAGGATTTTTACTGATACATGTAGTCCTGTAGTTGTGTGTCGTCTACTAATGATCGGTTCGAACTCACGTAGATCATCCATGCTGCATAGCGCTCTTTGAGGTTATACAGCACAGAAGGCTCGCTGAGGTGGGTCATCATGGCCATGTCCTCAATCTTATCGAACTTCGGAGGGTTCATGGGGAAGATGTCGTCTTCTTTTACAGTGAGGGTCTGTTACAGGAACCGAAAAAACACAGGACTTCAGTTTTGACAGTAGACTGGTGATGAGAGTGAGCTGGTCAGTATGCATTTATTATTTGTGTTACAGCCAGAGGTTGGGATTTTTAAAACCACAAAAAAATCAGTTTAAAATCTGTATACCTTCCATTTAGAGTTTAGTGTAAAGATAGATTCATTATAGTGTTTAACATGGCTGTGTAACAAAAGCTTTTTAAAATGCATTGTGTTCCTTAGATTAAAACATAAAAATAAAACACAGAGGAGCAGTCTGTCACGCTGACTTGTGTTTGTACACAAGCAGTTTTCACTGGGACATTGAAATGTGCTTTGTACTATAAATTGATTCGGAACTGTGTAACATTTTCTTATTCACCTTTCCACAGAGAGTCTCCACGGTGGCTTTGCCGCCCTCCCTCTTAATAAGTTTCCCCTTGAGGTACATCTCTTTGGGTTCAGCCACAAAGAACGCTGTTTTAGCATCAAATGGACTGTTTTGAGCTTCAATTCTCTCTCTCTCTGGCTTCCGGAGGTACAGGGCCGCCGGGCCAAAACACTCCATTTCTGCGTCTCCACTCATGGTGACCCTTTACTGCAAGTATGTAAAAAGACAACAGCAGTCAGTTGTTCCAGTCATTATTTGTCCTCTGCTTGACACCTTCACTCATGCTGGTGCTTCACTATTGAATAAAGGGGAAATGCTGTTAATGTTGTGATGAACGTTCCACTCAAATGAAGAACAGAGAAAAAAGGACAATGGTATATTTTACTTGAGAAAGTTAAACACAAAAACTATTAAACTACTAAAAATTCAGTTTGTCACAGAGTGACATCACCGTTAAATTGTCTACTAAATGTATATTATATACGTCATGACGTCTTCCACGTGCTACTAAGTCCTTGTTAAAAAGTATCAGACAACACTAAACAAAAGTGATATGATTTCTTTTTTCTAGTTAATGATGCAGACATCATTAATGGAGAGAGATGCAATGAGCTATGTTAATTGATTTGTTAACCATTCCACACAAGGTTATGCTTTAATATACATGTTATTGAAACACTGGTGAAATAAATAAATTACCTTCCTCCCTTCCCTCAGAAGAACAGATATTAATTGTTTAATGAGGGCTCTGCGGAAAGAAAGAAATAGTTTAAATTACTGTAATTAAACTATTTAAAATGAAAAATGAACTTACTGTACACTGAAGTCCTGGCATAAACACTTCTGTATTCACTTTATGGTGTCTGGCAATAAGTGGTCATGCCCTGCATTGTTCATTAAGCTGCTGGTTTTCTTCCTGCTAATAAAAGACTGACTCACTCACCTTGACTGGTCGGCTGTCAGTCCTTGGGGCCGTCCAGCCTCTTGTCTTATATAGAGAGATCAGTGTTCACTCAGCACAAATGACTTGCTTTATTTGGTCATGTACTTTTACGCTCTCTGCTTGAGTATTTTTGCTCCTAATCTGATATCTAGCATCTTTTGTCACTGACTGAGAGATTATCACAGTTTATCACTTTTACTTTCAGACTCACCGGCTTAAAAAAGCAAAGTTTAAGGCAGTAATACGGATTTAAATGGATAATAAACACATTGACAGACATGATTATGCTTAATTTGAGAGCATTAATGGCTAAAGCTTTTTATTGTTGTCATCACCATATTAACATTGCTTTATCAACGAAAACATAAATGAACAGATTGTTGATGTGATGTCTTCCCCCATTCATTCTTAAGAAATGAATCCATAGGATTTAGTTTTAAATAGAGGCCACAATGTCCTTAGAGGCTGCAGCATATGAAGAGGGGGCACATGTTTGTCTCATTGTAAACTATTTTACTGTAAGAGTATTGGTGCCACACAATAGACACAGTTAAACTAGAGACTAAAACTGTAGTGTATATATAAGTGTATATATAGATTGAGACACTTACAATGCAGCATTTTTTAACCTTGTGTAAATATTGTTCCGGCATGCATATTGGTTGCTGAAGTTCAGACATTGTTTTGGTATTTACTTTAATCTCCTTAATGCACCTTGGCACTGCAGAGGATCCGACTTTAGCCATGGAGCAGCGCTCATGTGTCACTGGTATTCTGTTGCAGAAGCCTTGCAAGTCTTTGCTGTGACAAAGGAGCAGAATTGGGCCTAACAGTTGGTAATCTAAGAACCTGTGAAAATAATGATACATCATGATAGCAGAAACACTCATTGAGGTCTGCCTTTTATCAAATCCCAAACTTAATTAGGCACCTAACTTAATTGTTCTGTAAGGATGAAGGTCAATAGAAAGAAAGACAATGCTCATATTTATTTATTTATTAACACTGATTTCTTCTGTTAGTTCATTCATACAGCAACAAGATATTTATGTGTCTGGTACAACATCATATATGGGTCCTGTGAAAAATTATTTCAACATTAAAAAAATGGTGATGGCATTTTCTTTGAAGTTCTCTTGATACAAGAGTCCAACACAAAGCACTTTAGGTTGCTGTAGATGTTAGTACAGCTTATCAAAGCTGCTGCTGTAAATAAAAATAGTCTTACTATCTGACAAGATTACTATACAGAATATTGTACTTTTATACATAATCTGCATTATAGTGTTACAACATTAATACCAAGAGATCACTATGCCACTAATGACCTACCAAAGTGTCTAATTATGTCATTACAACAACTAGTGTTGGAAATCTTGGAGCAGGGCCTATGTTTGAGTTTAAGTGATACGATTGCAAACGCCACAACACCACTGACGCACACTCCTTGAGTTAGAAATGTATAACACAAGGCAAGTAACAATTTTGTATGCCACAGATTATTACAAGTAGGGGCAAGCCTATTTAACATTCAGAAGAAGTTAATAAACATTCAATAAATGGTTTATAACACACTACTTTATAATGTAGTTGTACCGCAGACATGTGTTTAATTAATTACATATTAAAATATTTGTCAACAACTATGACACTTTCTGTGGTTACCCATATGTCAAGGCTGGGGTATAAACAGATAATGAATGACAGCATGATAAACACACATAGGAGAAGTTATAATTAGTGACAAATTCCACACATACATAAGATCTTAAAAATGTGTATAGTGTGTTATAAACCCTTTATTAAATGTTTGTATACATTTCATAAAGGCTATATAGGGTGCCTCAAGGTGTTACCCAAAAGTCTGTAATTTTGACTATGTTTATTATATTCTGTTACTATAACACAGTTGAACTACATGATAGTGGTGTTAAAAGTTTTACATGTTTGCTCTTCCCTGTCGTATTTTCATTGGGAACAGAATAGATTTTAGCTGGTATTATTTTAACTGGTCTAAGAAAAGCAGTCCTGTTTTTAGACTAATGACATACTATCCCCAAGAATCTTTGTAATTACTGAGGAATAATTTAGGCTCCACAGCCGTATTGGCCTGATTATACAGACAGGTGATGATTCCAGGGGTCCTCTTTCTATTTCTGTACGCATTACTCTCCTGCAAGTCTTCATCTGAGTCATTTATTTGTCTTAATCTGTACTTTTCCTATGTATTCATTTTCTGTCTCTGCTGCTTTTAGTGCTTTTGCTTTCTCTCCTTTTCATATTACTCTGTAAAGCACTTTGAATGGCATTTTGTATGAAATTGTACCATACAAATAAACTTGAACTTGAACTACGTAATGTATGTCTGACAGGTGGAGGAAGCCTGAGTGGAGCCTGAGCTATTTGTTTTGATTTGGGTCATTTGATGGAGGGGATATCTGTAAACACAATGAAATCATGTGGCAGTGATCTGGACATACTATATCAAAGTAAGAAGTGCAAACTTGTTGTTGCCATGTTTATGCCCTTTGGCCACTGATATTAGTATACATGACTTCTAGGGATCTTTTGAAAGGGAAACGGTGTCACTATTCTAATAATCCCCGACTGAGTGTGCTCTAACACAGTTTGGTTTTCACAACATTTGACCCACAACTGGCCCTGAATGCTCCCGTTACTCTTATGCTTACTACTACTACTTCTCTTATGAGTAGAAGTAGGGACCACTGTCCTCTAGACTGCATCAGAAGCGCTAGACTGGAAAGAACAACCTTTAAGATTGTTAACAAAGGACATTTAAAAACTTTTAATGACCAGGCTTTCCTCAGTGACATGTAATATACATCACACTACTGAAATATCGGATGTAAATTGACATTGGAACAAATTCATTACTTGCCATCATTGATAACGGTGCACATTTTAAAAAGCTCAGGTTTAAAGACAGATCTAGCACCTGGTTCTCCATAGAAAGGGACAAAGCCTGGGCTCTAGCAAGGCGAACTGGTGCAGCAGCACATTGGCTGACTTTTAGACAACGCAAAAATATGCACATCCTCCTTGAGAAAAGCAAAAGTCATTTTTCACAGAGAATTCATCTCTGACTCTTTGTGCTGCACACACTTTTTACTGTTTTAATTGTATCCAAAATGAGGCAATGCCCTTGGTGATTCTTTGAGATTTAAATAAAGACTGAATGAATGATGAATATACAGAATGTCACACATTTATTGATGTACTGGCTTTTTGTTGTGACTTATGAGGGTGACACAATCCAAGAGCTCAGACTGATGACAGTGTTCATCGTAAAAAGGGTGTCGTCTGGCTGGCTGTCTAGTAAAGGTCAAAGGGTTTCAGCTTTCTAGAGTCTCTGAAATCTGATCTTGGGTAAGTTTTCACACTGCTGGTGCCACGTCAGACAGAGAGTTATTAGAATATCGCAGAAAAGGGCAATTTTAATGCTCATCTTATTTTGTGTATGTACTGTATGATTCAGAAATACACCACCAGTGTTTACAAATAGAGTTGTTGCCAACAGATCTACTGTACTACAGCATCTGTTTCTTTTAGCTTCTGTAGCTTTTAGCTTTAGTTTCTTTTAACAGGACAAATTAACGCAGCATTTCATTTAGTTGTTGTCTTATGTTAGTTTGTCTTAAAAGAGATCGTTTTGAGAGTGGTTGGACTCTCCCCCTCTCTGACTGTAATGGGCTGACAGTGAAGGTGGGCCGATATGGTCATCTATAGATTGGCCACTGTCATTAATCTTTGTGTATTTCAACACTTTTTAACACTGTCATACTGGTTTAGATGGTGTGGGTATATGTATGTTTGTTTTGCCTCAAACTAATCAAGGGACAAATAAAGAAATACCTGAATCATTGACCTTGGGTTTAAGATGTCAAACTGATGTAAAAGCAGAAAAACACTCAAGTGTACACTTTATTGCTTAAGGCTACATTATTGCATTTGTTTATCATTTAGCACAGTTAGACACAGTTTCCCTGACAAACCTCCTCAGATGAATGAATAAAATTACTCTGACCACACAATTAACATCAATATTTTAAATCTAGCAGAAAAAATTATGAGGAAAAACCTTAAAAATCTGCATTTTTGACTCAGTTTATTACTCTTTCACTTTAATTTTTACAGTGGAAAATGTGTTTTTCAGTTTGACCCTGTAATTCAGTTATTCACATTTTACTTATTTTTATCCAAAGTGACTTAAAATTGTTATAGGTATATGTCAGAGGTTGCACGCCTCTGGCACAATTAACAGTTAAACTTCTTGCTCAGAGACACAACAGCAGATATGCCGCAGCGGGAATCGAACCCGGGTTTTCCCAAACCAAAGGAACATGTCTTATCTGCTGCACCATCAGCACCCCGTTAGCCATGTAGTGAATAAATCTTCAAATCTATTCTGAAGAATGAGATTAAGCTGTCTGTTTTTTACACCCTTACTAATACAGTATTAACCCTCCATTTTAAAATTGCCATTAGTTTGAACACATTTACATTTTTCTATCTGACATGTTTTTTTTATCACTTTCACCCTTTAAACATTCAGATTCCATCTCTGCATTTCTGACAGTATAACAAGTCAGTGGGGGCTCAGACGTTGACCCTCTAAGCTCCCCTCTATGCTGGTGAAAGTCAAGAGTTTAAACACAACAGACAGTTTCATCTGTAGGTCGTTTAACTGCTGTCTGAGGTTTCTGACCCTAATATATCACGTATTTTAGTAGCTTCCGTGACTCGGCTGGGAGCTTCAGAAGTACATATCGTGCTTCGTATCGTACACAAAGTTTTTGTGTTTATTTGTCAGTGGGGCAGTAAACTCTATAACAGTTGCTCAGATATCTATTGTCCAATGTGGAATCTACAGTGAACAGGTGATTAGATTTATGTCTCCAGGTTTTTCGGGATAGGCACTTGTGTTGTCTCAAGGGTGGGGATGTATTTTTAAACTCTTTCTTTAAATGGCCTTGTTGTAGTGTGTCCTGACAGATGAACTGAAGACAAGGCCAGGCATGTAGCTTGACCTTCCCTTAAGTCAAGCGTTTGTTCTCCATACGTGGCAAGGAGGGGATCGTGTTATATGATGTTTAGTAGTTTGCATTCTTTCCTTGTTGAAAGATGACACTGAACTGGCAAAGATGGGGCGAGGGCATTAGGAGCTAAATACTGAGGACTTCACACCATACAAAATAGGCCTATATATCCAATAAAAATGTGATACTTGATCTCTTATGCTCCTGGGTGTGCTTATTTGGAAGAAATATAAATATAGCAGTCTCCTCAGCAATGTTCTCAGAGCTCAGCCATTTGTTACTGCCTCAAGTCTTACTGTGGAATAACCTTTGATATAAAACAGTCACTTCCTCGGTGGTCTTAGTCTCATGTTTGACAAAAGGACACTGTTTTTTTAACAACTCTCAAATGGCTGTGCAGTTTTGCAGGTAAAGTTCAAATATAACAAATTGGTCGACTGATGCTTACAATAATATAAATCTATCATAGTTTAAGGTTTTTAAAGCCAGTTGTGTTTATTTACTGTATGACAGAGACATGTTTGATATCAGAAAAGACAATTAAATAAAGACAATTTTAAATGATTATTAATAAATAAGACAATAATCACCCACTTTTGTCTAATTTGACATTAACTGTGATAAACATTATATGAACTAGTAACTAGAATTACCATCCTGCAGTTGTATGACTCTGCCAACCAGTCAAGTTGGAGTTTACATCCATCTTCGTCCAGACTAATATATGTAGTGAATACTTAGGAAGGAAATTAATAAAATGTATAAAGTTACAGTCTAAATGGGTAAAAAGTTATCACTATATTGATGATATGTATGATTCCAGTGAATTTACACTGTTGACTTGAGTTTTGGTGTTGAATAATGACTATAAAAGGTGTTTTTCAAGAACATTATAATGTCACAGTGAAACAGACCTTTTGGGTGAAAAATGTCATCACTTCGTTGTTGTATCCCTTTAACACCTGTGTGAATAATTAGCACATCAATTCTATGTGTCTGTCAAAGTCATTTTGAGTTCACAGTGACCTTGACCTTTGAGTCAAAAGTGTCACCAAGTCATTGTACGACCAACTATGAAATCTGGTCATCAATTCTTGAGTTATGGCCAATAGGATGTGTTGTGAGGTCACAGTGACCTTTCATCATCAAATTCTAGTGCCAGATTTGTGCCAAATTTGAAGAAATTCCCTCAAGGTGCTCCCAAGATATCAAGTTCAACATGATGTCTCCAGCCACGGCTGTCGCTGTTGCTGAGGTATATAAAGACGTTAACTAATACAGATAAAATCATCTGTCATGGTAGTTTTATACTACAACAGAGAAACACTGCTGGAGCATGAATCTTCTGGAAACTTTTTGTATATAATCAATCACAGTTTTCAGATAATTACAGTAAGTGATTTAAATACTAAATATAATATATGAAATCTAATCTAATCTCTGTGATGACAGACACCTTTTTATCTTATCATGGTATATGTCAAGTTGCCAAACCCGGTGTGGAAGCATTTGTATTCCTTCTTTCAGATAAATTCATCTTGGTTCTTGGTCAGATAAAAGTATAGTCACATAAGCAGAGACCATCCCTGCTTCCGCAAGAGCAGAAGTATCACTGTGTGTTGTGGTTTACTAATAGGTCTATTTCCATCACAGAGCCACCAATTGACGTGGTGCAACATATGTTTTGAAGCACATAAAAAAACTGTAAGGTTACAAGAATGCCTGTAACATTATCACCCCAAGGCGAAGATTTGCAGTTATCGTAACCTAAAGAACTTTACGTGATAACTGGTGACAGTTGACAACCAGGTTATTTTGAATGATGAAGCTACATGGCTCAAATTCAAGTGCTAATATTAGGAATTAGATTTACGTGTCCTAGAAAATCTTTGATGATGTCTGATTTCTGATTTCTGACATCATCAAAAAATTTTCACTGAATTTTTCACTGACTTCAAATGCATTAGAAGTGTCAATAATTGTCTTCAAATGTAGATTTAGTGGAGAGTAGTGTACTAATTCAATTAATGTATGTAATTTTATCTTGGTTTTTTGAAGGTGCACTAAGTGGCAATAATAAAGGAATCACTGCATGTAGTTGAATTAATAGAGCAAAATTAGTTTTTGTGATTCCACTGCAATATATTTTTTCAATAAATCATTGAGACACTGTCCGATTTGTGTAAAAAATATTATATCACTTTTATCACCTTACATTTGAACATTGTATATTATATGCAGTATATCATTTGTATTAAGAATTAAGTGACACAAACAGCTCAAAGGCAAAAAAGGCATTCAATTGCATCCAGATTTATTTCTTGTTACACACTTGACACAAAACTAAAATGTCATATTGTATGATTTCTTGCACTGTGTCTTGTCAAGACTGCTGCTCATTCTTTAGTGTCCTTTCCCTTTAAATCAATACAAAAGAGCCACAGTTAGTGGTTTAAAAAGGTCAAGATGTTCTGTCAAGATTATAAGAATATTGTGCAATTGCTACTAAATAAAAATAAATTATAAATATATATATACCCTGCCAATTTCACGGCTTTTGGCTCTCAGCTTGTTGACCTGAGACTCTGCGATGTCAGCTCGCTCCTGAGCTTCCTCCATCTCATGCTGCACCTTCCTGTACCTGGACAGGTGAGTGTTGGCCTGCTCCTCCTGTGTGATGAGCCACATTTATTAAAAACCTGTGGACTGATTGACATTTTCAGAATGTGTGTTGTTGTGAGTTGTAGGGGTACTCACAGCCTCCTCAGACTGCCTCTTGTAGGATTTCACTTTCAGCTGCAGCTTGTCCACCAGATCCTGAAGTCGG
>JAPMOB010251620.1:0-15646 GCA_029875015.1 Lepomis gibbosus
TGGCGCAGCGGAAGCGTGCTGGGCCCATAACCCAGAGGTCGATGGATCGAAACCATCCTCTGCTAAGCTTTTCTCTTTTCAACTCCTAGGCGGAGTTTGTTTTAGATCTTTATACATGTTACAACTCCATTGCCCTCATGCTATTGTAATAGAATTCTTTGCTGTTCCAAAATATTAACGTTACTTGAGTGAAAAGCGGGAAAGTTTAACGGAGTCTTTATCAACGGATCCCTAAAGAAAAGCCCTGCTCAGTGCTCCGTGTGGTACCGAAAATCAGCACGATATGTTTCTGTTTCGTTGCCTTAACGTAACACACTGCGACGGAAAACACGTTAAAGCGTAAAATAAAATAAAAACGGAAATTCGTTGTCTTCTAGGTTCATACGGGACCCGAACCCGCGACCTCCGCGTTCAAGTCTTGCCGCGGTGTGTTCTGGGAGATCAGCCATAACTGTTGGCGCTTGTTTGTTGTCGTGCAGCTCGTCCGTTCTTCACTGTGTTTGTTTTCTTGTTTTTTTTATCTCCACTCGGTCACCTCCCGTCTGTGAGACAGCCATGGGAGGCAGGAACTGCTGCGTTCCAAGCTGCCGCCGCAAATCTCACGACCACCGCAGGAGGAAAATCCCGAACGGACTCACTTTCCACTGTTTCCCCGCCTGGAGGAGGAACGAAGGAGGGCAAATATCAGAACTTACCAGGAGGAGGAGGGCCGCCTGGGTGGCTGCCGTCGGCCGCAGCGACATCACCTTCAACCACATACCCACATCCATGAGAGTGTGCTCCCGACACTTTCACTCAGGTGAGTCAGTTTATTAGGAACACCTAGGTTAAACTAATGCAGTCTGGTCTGCGGGGCATCTCCCCTCCGCGAAGGTCTTAAAGTTTTTCTTTAAGTGTTTCAGAGAGAAGACACGTCCGTAATGCATGCACCAGAAGCCCATTCAGAAATGCTGTGATTTCATTGTTTTATTTGGCGACCAAACAAGGAAGAAGAAACCGTAGCTGTGTCTGAATTTGGACACTTGCGTTAAAGTAGTGCTGTGTGTACATTTTGTACTTACTTGCATCGAGCGTACATTTCCTCAGGGTTGTTTAATCGGACCCCCGACTCTGCTGCATTTACCGGAAATGACGATCGTAGTATTTTACCGCTTCTTCTTGAAAGTAGAACCGAGCGGATCATTTGGCCGCGATTGTCAACCGGCAAAATAACTTCTGTCTTGTTTGCTGACTTGGCTTTCTTTAAAGTTAACGTACTTCAACTTATATTGCGGGTGTTTGCACGAGTTTTAAAATATGTTTGCGGTTCCCCTCCTTCTACTGCGTAGCCAAGATGGCGGCCGTGTCTCTTCTGACCGTTACTACATCCGGGCACTCTGGCAGTGCGCTGCGCTTTGTTTACGCCGCCATGTTGTGAGGATCCCGCTGGAGAGGGTTTTAATCTTCTGAGAGCTGCACACCTCTGAGTCTCTGGAGTTTTTTTGAATTTTCAGTTTGTGAAGCACTAACATCGGTGGTTTTTAAATGGATACTTTTGCGATTCTAATACATAAATACATTTTTTGTTAATTTGGCGAATACTTCCTCATGGGTCGCCAGCTCTGTGTTTTTGTGTGCGCTGTACAAAAAGCCCTGTTTCTGTTAAATTTAGCACAAACAAGGCTGCTGGGAGCGCTCCAGCTCCTTTCAGTCACTGTATTTTTGTAAAAACTATTTCAAATAACTTGCTAGTTTTTTACTCTGTTGTCTTTTGGATGCTGTGTTCGTGAGCTTACATGTGGTTCATCTGATGATGTTTGTTCACTAATTGTAAAGTTCCTCTCTAATCCCACCAATAAATAAACTAGACACTGTTGTGACGGCCTGCACCTTTCGGTTGCACCGCCTTCGTGTAGCCGTGCATGCTCTTTGTGGGAGGTTTCTTATTCGTTCAGCACCAGAGTCCAGCCCAGTTCAGGAAGTGATAAACTGTTTGGCGTGTGTCTGGGAGCCAGCGGTAGTTGACCACAGAGGAGAGCTGAGGGAAGCAAGAAAGCGTCGGAGCGACACGTTAAGTATAGCTGAACCAGTTATAGATGGGCGGTAATTCCTTCCCAAAACCATCTCCACCAAACCGGTCCAAAACCCACTAACAGTGGGTTTTCTCCAGGTGCTGTGGTTTCCCCCACCTTCAAAAAAAGTTAGGTAGGTTCTCCAGCCAGTGTACTTCAGTACTTCAGTCTGGAGTTGGTCCCCGGGGACTGTACAATAGCTGCCCACTGCTCCCTTCAAGGATGGGTTAAATGCAGAGGATGAATTTCGCTACATGAATGTGTACATGACGACAAAGTATGGTCTTCTTCTGGTCTGGTCTTGATGGGTAAAATATATTATTCTGTGTATAATCATAAAAAATCGTATGTGTCAGGAGAAAAACCTGACCGACACCCCAAAAGAAACCCGTAAGTCAAACTGTCACACTGTGTCTTAGACTTACGCTTTGAAAAGTATTTTGCTTCAATAAATATTTAAAGAGAGGCGCCTCTTTTTATTTGTACACCTGCTCTTTGTCTCCTCTTTCTGAGGGTCTCATGTTCCCACACAGATTCCCGTCTCCTGCGTGTTTGAACACCTCTCGCCCTCAAACAGCCGGAGCAGCGCTCTGCGTTTGGCAGATGTTTTTAGCAACAAAAGACTCAGACCTTTGAGTTCAAGTTTCTACTGATATGACCAAACCAAAGATTACCAAACCAAGATCGCTGGCGCTGTAATCTTTGATTAGACTGACAGGACAGCTGATTCAGTGGTTGCTTAGCAACATAAAAAAGTGCACTGCTCTCTGCCAAATTTAACCAAAAAAGGCGCTGCTCTGCGCTTTGTGTTTTCAAACCTGCAAAGCGCTTTCTGTCTGATCGGGACCTTATTGAGGCTAACGTGCTCTGGGACAGCAGACGCTGTGGATTCCGCTGTGTTTCAGCAACAGTAGGACAGGTTACCATGGCAATGCGTTTGGAGGGAGGAGCTTCCGAAGGAGCAGTGAAGAGAGGGTTTGTTTGGCAGTTGGGTATGGTTCTGCAGGTAATGACCACAGGCCGCTGCTCTCTCCTGATCCTTCCTGACTGATTCTTCTTCTTTAGTTTTTTAGTTTGGTGTTTTACTAGCGTCCTAATGAGGTGGCTCCTGCAGCCCATTCAGGTCTCACAGGTAGTTCAGGTCCTCCAGGATGACTCATCCATTTGTGCCGTCACAAGAAGGTTTGCTGTTTCTACAAGCACAGTCTCAAGAGCGTGGAGGAGACCCCAGGAGACGTGACGTTACCGCCCTGTAGAAGGGCATCAACCCAGCAGCAGGACCGTTATCTGCTCCTCTGTTTGAGGAGGAATAGGAGGAGCACTGCCAGAGCTCTACGATATGACCTCCAGGTACTGGTGTGCATGTTTCTATGAGCGAGGCATGAGGGCCCAACGAGTGGGATCTGTGCCCACAGCCAGCACCGTGCAGTTTGACTGGCATTCAAGAGAACGCCAGAACTGGAAGCTCCGCCATTGGTTCCTCGTTCTGTTCACAGATGAGAGCAGTTCCTTCCGGCGCTGCGGCGCCTGGGTTCCTCCTGGTGCAGGACAATGCCCAGGCCTCATGTGGGCATTCCTAGATGACGAAGGCATTGATGGTACTGACTGATCCTCAAGTTCCCCAGACCTGAATCCAACGGAAAACCTCTGGGACGTTATGTATTGTGTATCTGACACCGCCAAGTAGAGCCACAGACTGTCCAGGTCTGGGAGGAGAGCCCCAGGACACCCCCCACTGCACCCCAACCCCCAGCCACCCACGTTGTCTGTTTTTCTGTGGGAAACCAGTGTTTCCCATACGTTCATTTATTTGTGGCGCCCGCCACTAATATCAACGCTGACCGCCACACATTGATTTTCGATTATTATTTTTTTTTACTTGGCCTGTTTAAAATTGTATTTGATCGCAGGGCGCCGTGGCGCATTTGCACATCACGTCCTCTCACTCGTCCCTCTCTCTCTCTCCCTCATGAACACCGCTGCACAAATCTGTCCAACACAACGCTGTCAGTGTCGGAGACCCAGCTTAAAAAAGTTATTAGCCAGCATGCAGGGAGCCGAGCTAATAAGGAGAGCTGAGTTAATGTTAGAATGCAGCTGGACGTTCGAGGCTAGCACGCCTCCCTCCCCGCCACAGTTATACTGTTATTCTGTGGGAAACACTGTGTTCCCTTAAGTTCTTTGAGCAGTTTATTTGTATAAATAGCAGAACACCTCGTGTTGCTCACTGCCGCTCACGTCACAGTCCCATTGCATGCTGGTCCTGTTCCTGTTTCAACACATAACTAACAAAGTAAAAGACTGCCTCCAGTAGGGCTGTGCAACGAATCGAATTTTAATGGCCAATTTGGGATAATGCATAGTCATTTTAAAAAGAAGCATTTACTTTTAAAAAGTTAACTAAATGCATGATGTTTCATAAGTCAGTCACTAATCGTGTTAATAATTGTGATTATGATTTTTTTTTAGCTGAAGTCTATTCAAGCAAATATCGGAAACAAATTTAGTCTTTGTCCTAAATATTCAGTTTCTTCAAATAAAATGAGAACAGCTGGTATGTCTCAGAGAAGGTCATTATCAAATACAAAATAGCTGTCGATTAATCAGCTGATGGATTAATAATGTACCTGTCGCAGCTGTAAATACGGCGGGTTGATCTGAATTCTCTCTGATGTAAACAGAGCTGCATGTTGTAAATCAGTTTGACCGATATTGAAACCATCCCTGTCTGATAGTAACACCGTGTGTGTTCGCAGGGAAACCGGCGTATGAAATGCTTGAGTCTGACCCGGACTGGGTTCCATCGCTGCATCTGGGTCCCAGGGACGGAACCAGCAGATACACCGAACGCCACCTCCTGTCTGAGCAGCGAGACCAGAAACGACGACGCACGCCAGAGACGGGACCTTCACCTGTGTCCAGAACCGCTCAGAGAGAACCAGAGGGAGGTGAGACTGACTTCTGATACTCTGCAGCTACCGAATAGGAAATTAAAGGGATGCTAAGCGAAGCAGAGATTAGGGCTGCGCTGCTGTCGTCTCTGTGTCCACGCCCACACCGGGCCCTGCAGACCGGACATTTCACTGTGTCCTCTGTGAGTAACGTTAAAGACAACAACCTACCATAACCCTCCTCCCCGTCCCGCCGCTGGTTGTTCAAAACATAGTCTGACTGGCCACCGGAGCGCCGAGAGAAATGGCGGTGTGCCAGTCGCTCTGTGGCAGAGAAGTCGTCGGCAGCTGAAGCGGTCAGACAGAAGATAAGGAAGGTTTGGGATTGTCAGCTGTATCGGTGCCTGTTGTTGTTCAACATGTTCAACTGTCCATAAAGCCGACGTGCTTGCAGCCTAGATGGGGCGGGACATAAAAAAAAAGTTTGACGTCCTGCAGCAAACATCCTTCAAATGTTGAACTCTGTGATTATTTATAAATTAGTCCTGAGCATTAAGAAGTCAGAGACGGACGTAGAGCCTTTTGTTTGCACAAGGATTCAATGAATAAAAACACCCCACAGAAATGAAACGGCTGTAACTGGATTTAATATTTGGTTGTTTGATAAAATAGTATATAATTAACTGAACATTATTCTCTTTATTTAATGTAATAATATTATACTGACAGATAAACATTTATACTAGCCCCTCCTCCAGGCTGTAGATAGAGCCTCTAGATCAGAGGCAGTGGGCCGGTTCTAGCCGCCTCCTCCTGAGAGCAGCTCACTCCCCTTGTCCTCTTTGTCTGTCCTATGCAAGCGGAGGAGACCCGAGGAGAGAGTGAAAAATGTGAAAGGTGGCACAGCTGCATCACCTGTCCAATATGAACCGTGTGTGTTCACAGGTATGCCGGCGTATGAAATGCTGGAGTCCAGTTCGGACTGGGTCCCATCGCTGCAGCTGGGTCCCCGTGACGGAGCCAGCGGACCCACCGAGTGTCTCCTCTTGTCTGAGCAGCGAGACCGAGACCAGAAACGACGACGGACGCCAGAGACGGGACCTTCACCTGTGTCCAGAACCGCTCAGAGAGAACCAGAGGGAGGTGAGACTGACTTCTGATACTCTGCAGCTACCGAATAGGAAATGAATTTAGTTATAATAATCTTTATTTAGCATCGTGTCCCTGAGCAAGACACTTAACCCCTCGTTGCTCCAGAGGCGTGCGACCTCTGAGATATAAAGCAGTTGTAAGTCGCTTTGGACAAAAGCGTCAGCAAAGTGAATAAATGTAAATGTCACAAAGTGCTTCAAAAAGGTAGAAAAATAAAACATGCAAGATGTAAAACCATCAGGTTTTAATAGAAAATGAATAATAACACTAACTTTTTGTTACGGAATTCAAACACAGTTGAAATAAAATAAAAAGTTCTTTTTAACACGTTCTTGGTAGAAACTGCAGTGTTTAGTGCAGTACATGCAGTTTTCAGGGTAAATTAACAGCCTAAATAAAGTCATGACAACGTCCTGTGTGTTTTCTGTAGCAGGTCCCTCGAGGCCGGCGGTCCGTCCCTGGAGAGAAGTTAAATCTCTGCTGCAGTCGGTCCTGCTGCCCCGAGACGAGACAGACCAACAACCTCCTGCTGCGAAGAAGCTGGACCTCAGCTTCAGAGTACGTTATTTCTCTTTGGCCTCATCTTAAAACTTTAAATTCCCACGATAATGAAACCCAGAGAGAACACATGCGTCAGACATCGAGCAGGATTCCCCTAAGCGTACCTTATATGGTTATGTATTATATGCAGTGTTAAGGTGCCTGGTTGTCCGGGTTTCATCAGCAGGACTGAGTGCTTTAGTTCTAGTTCTTCTCAGTATGTAGACAGTATTAATGAGTATTAGAGAGTGTGGATGGAGTTCACCAGCTGCAGACTCCAAATACTGAAGCTCCTGTTTCACATCCTCGTGTCGATCTGAGTCAAAGCCAGCACCTTCTTGGATTTCTATATGATAAATGCTGAATGTGATTCACTTCTCATCACACGTGCACTAGATTCATGTTGTCTTTATTAACTAATGCTTTCAGGACTTCTTCAGAGACGCTCTGGAGGCTTCTCTGGAGGCCTGCAGCAGATCCGGGACCCCTTCAGCCCGACAGACCTCCGTCTCGGGGGACTATGAAGTGGAGCTGAATTTTAAACTTCCACCTGTGAAGGAGGAGAATCAGACGTGTGACTCCTCCTCCTCCGGCTGTCTGAACTGTGTCAGCCTGCAGAGGACGATCGTGGAGCTGCAGGAGAAGCTGTCCCGTCTCACAGGAGAACAGGACGGCATGGAGACTCCCCCCCGACCAGACCAGGTCCTGCAGAGTCCTGAGACAGGCCACACAGAGGAGATGGAGACTGCATGTAAGTTTCAGGAAATTAAAGTCTGCTTTTTTTTAAGTGAATGCTGCGAGTCTGAGAGCCGATTTCACCTTTACCACCTAGTCTGACGTCTCTAGGGGAGACTAATGCTGATGGTTGGGGTTTATTGGTTTGCAAACAACGGTGGAAAAGAGAGGCTGGAAAGTTAAGTTACTCCCCCGCTCCTCTAAAGGTTCCTGGTTCTGGGGTTTAGATCCTTTAGTGGAAACGCAGATTATGAGGCTGTGGTTCTTAAAGGGAAGTTTGGCGGTACTGGTTTTGATAGGTACTAGAGCTGCAATGATTAGTCAGTTAATTGATTAGTTGATCAAAAGAAAATAATATAGTTTGATAATTGAGTAATCGTTTGTCATTTTTAAAGCAAAAATGTGAAACTGGTTTCATCTTCATCAGATTTTTGACAGTAAACAAAGAGTTTTTGGATTTTGGACTGTTGGCTGGACAAAAGAAGAAATCTGAAGACGTCACTTTGAGCTCTGCAAAGTTGTGGTGAAAATTTCTCACAATTTCTTGATGTTTTATAGCCAAAACAATTAATCATAAAAATGATCGGCGGATTAGTCGATAACGAAAATAATCGTTTGTTGCAGCCATAATAGACTGCAGGTAACGGAGATCCAACAGGTGGAAGATGGCGATAAGTGCAGCCGCAGCGCCGCCTCGACTCGTCTAATAGAAAAGAGTTTAGAAAGCAGGTGAAGTTAGTTTCACGGCTGTTTCCTCCAGCAGCTCCGAGTCAAAGCCTGGATTTCTCCCAGTTCTGTTGGAGAGCTGATTCAGGCAGACGCTTCACAGTTTGATCCCCTGACAATCACCAAAGGTGACGAACAGGCGACGCTCCTGTTACTGTAGGCGGAGTTAGGGAGCGTCTGAGAAGGCCAATACGATGCTTTTCAGTCGCCAATATAGGAAGAGTTCACAGCTGAGAGACCATAAAGAAAAGTTAAAGAAGAAGTTAAAAGAAAGTTAAGTCATTTAATTAAATTAAATTTTCCGACCTGAAAATGTGTGACCCACGTGAATCATGCATATCCGTAAAAAAAATTAACGTTAGTCGTGCTGCTCTGTCCTCTCCTCTGCGTGTTTGACCGGGGGCGGAGCTCAGCTCACACAGCCGACAGCGGAGAGGCGGCGGTGAATCAGGTCAGTTATTACAACTTCTTAAGCTAATAGATAACAAGATAAAACAAAAGTCCTCAGTATGTATGGTTTATCGATTTTTACATAGCGCCCATTCATAACAGAAGATTCTAATTGCACTTTCCAGACCGAACTCGTCGCTCCGTGGCTGCTTGTTGTGCAGCTTGTTACGAAAGAGATCCCCGGGGCTCCAGTTCCACTGCTATGCAGATGACACCCAGCTCTATCTGTCCACCAAACCTACCACAGCTCTCCCACCCACCTCCCTCTATGATTGCTCTCTGAACGGAAATCAAATCCTGGTTCTCCTGCAACTTCCTCAAACTTAACAGTGACAAAACAAAGGTTCTCTTCATTGGCACCAAATGCACTTTGACTAAATCTGACAGTTTTTCTCTTACCATTGATAACCCCACAGTTTCCCCCTCCCCTCAAGAGTCTGGGTGTGATCCTCAACAGCACACTTTCATTTCAAGCTCACATTAATAATTAACTCTGCTCCTGACCTTCAAGGCCATTCATAACCTCGCTCCTCTGTACCTCACTGACCTCCTTCACATTAACCCGTACTCTTCTATTCACCTCCCCGTACCTCCTGATCGTTTGACCACCGTGGGGTTCAGAGCCTTCAGCCGTTCTGCCCCTCGTCTTTGTTTCCAGTTGTTATGTATCCTGATTTTATGCACTGTAATTTATAGCTGTTAATTTTATCGATCTACTGCTGTATTGTTTTATTATGTTTTGTGAGGTGAACTTGAGTGTTCAGAAAGGCGCCTATGAATAAAATGTATTATTATTAATTTCCGGGATTAATCTACAAGTAAAAACTTGAATATTCTCTGACATTATAGTCACACGTTTAAGAGAGAAACTTCACTCTGCACTCAGGGAATTTCTGATTTTTGTTCCTGTAAATTTGACACTTTCATCTAGGATTTTTTTTGGTTTATTAACGAGTTAACCACCAACAAAACCTGCTCGGAGCCGTTTAGAGATGCGGCGTAAATTGCCATGACAACAGACCTCGGGTGACACCTGTCCACCTCTGTAGTACGAGTTAACCGGGAAGTTACACCTGAAGTTACCTGGATAAGACGATTACCTCGCTTCGTAGTCCAGGCCGAGCGTCTCTGGAAGTTAGAAGCAAAACGCTCTCGTAGGTTTCTGTGCGGGAGAAAACGGCGCCAAGGTAAAGTTGTTTAACAACTGTATTCAAGTTTGTACTTACTGAGTCTTTTTCGATTGTCATCTGTGTAGATTAGCTAACGTAATTCTGTTCTTAACATCTCAGTGTTGATAGCTGAAGTGTGGCTCTCGATAGCTAGCTAACGTTAACTAGCTAACGTTAGCCGGCTAATAAACGCTGCCTCGATTTGTGCTGCGGACAGTCAGAAAGCTAACGGTAGTTTGTGTCTCACGTTAAATAATCTGATACACTTGGGCGGACTTACCACATCGTTAATGTTAACGTGCTCATTTCTGCTGCTGACGTTGTCGTTCTCGACTCGAGTGATGCCGATCCAAAGCTTTTATCGTGTTCTTATTTGTACATTTCATTGGTGGTCGAGAGGTATTCGCCAACGTCTGATTTCTAAAGTGATGATGTCTGTTGTGTCTTTCTCAGGATGTTGTTTTCTTCAGAGCAGCTTTGTGCTTTGGTCGGTGTGAAATACGACGGGCCAGTTGTGGCAGCAGCCAGGCTCAAACTAGGAAAACTAGGAATAAGACAACCACAGCAAAGAATGCAAAGTCAGCAACATCGAAGTATGTCAAAATGGCATTAAGTGTACTTTATGTGTTCTTTATCTTTTCAAGATTCCCTCGAGTTCGACCAGGCTGTGTCTCCTGCTTTAGTGCCGGATGAATGTGCAAGTGAAGGTAGGTATTATACTGATTTATAAGATTTTCTTACGACAAACGCAGCTCACAGTGCTTCAGTTCTACATGCAGCATCGGTCCATCTGAATGAACGTGGGTGACTTTGAAAACTCAAAGGAGACACTTTAGTTCAGGACCAGTGAAGTAAAGTAGGATCAGGTCAGAAACATTAAATAATACTGCATTAAGTCTTCTTTTGTTCTTCATCTCCAAGATTCCCTTGAGTGTGAGGTTGAGTCTCCTGCTGCTGTTGTCACAGATGAATTTGAAAATGAAGGTAGGTGTTAGGATCCAGGACAGAAAGGTCTGCACGCCATCACACTCCAAATGAAAACTGTGTGCAGAACTTTTCTCTTTGTGTCCTGCAGTGATGTGTGTTTTTGTCTTGCACCTGAACTTACCTGGATGTGCACCCCCTTTTTTAGAGGTTTATTAATAATAACAACAAACCGTATGTGTTCATTCCAAAGAAGGCAGCACAAAGAAACTTACAGATCACAGTAGAGTTAGAAGTAATAAAACAGCACTGATTCACTGACACACTGATCAGTGTGTGCGTGATGGATTTAATGCAGCAGTGTTTGTCAAAGTGAATCCTGGATGTTTCCTAGTTGCTTCTCTGCTGTTCACACTGTGAGGACGACAGTTACACAATTTGTTTTCTCTTTATTTCAATCACAAGGAGAAGGAGCCGAGGAGGACTCTTCAGGAAGTCCAGGAAGGTCAAGGAAGAAAGGAGATCCAGAGACCTGGGACGAGAACGTCCAGGCAGGGAGGGGAATGATGCAGAATCAGGAGCCAAAACAAATGGGGATGCGATGCCAGTCTGCCGCCTGCCAAAAGTCCATCAAACTGTGCTGCAATGAAGTCGAGGAGTCGAAGAGGGAGGAGATCTTCAAGTATTTTTGGGGGGAGTTAGACTGGAAAGAGAGGAAAGCTTTTGTGAAGTCTTTGGTGGAGGTGAGCAGCGTAAAGCGGCGTCGCACAGGAGCAGAAGAATCCAGGAGGTCGGCATCCAATTCCTGTCACCTTTTAGTGGACGGGAGAAGAATCCGAGTGTGCCAAAGCATGTTCCTGTCAACATTAGGCATAAACCAGTGGTCTTTTTTAAAGTGGGTAGGAAAAAGAGGAAAGAGTTCTGAAACAGCGAGCGACAGAGAGAGGGTGAGGTCAGACCAGCAGGACTTCCTTAAGACCTTCCTTCTAGACCTCCCAAAGGTTTCGTCACACCCCTGTAAGTCCTGTTCATCAGAGATCCTGGATCCTGCGTTCAGGTCCATCAGGCGCCTCCACATCGAGTATAAACGCTGTTGTGGCGAACACGGAATCCAGCCTCTGTCACGGCAGGTTTTCACCAGCACCTTCAAGGACTTAAATCTTTCTCTGTTTCGCCAAAGGAAAGTCAGAAGGTTGCTGGAAACTTAAAGCTGCCACACGGCTGTGAAGCAGAAGGGCAAAGAAGAGGCAGGTGAGAAGACCGCGGTGGGGCTCCGGCCCCGCCCCACGCTGCAAGGCCCCGCCCTCTATTACCAGACTAAGCTCAGTGTTCATAACTTCACCCTCTTTGACATGATGCAACACATTACCTGTGGCATGAGGGGGGAGCTGCCCACAACCCAGCAGCAAAAACCTGGACTGGAGTCTCTGACTGACCGGAGTCTGTTTCTTCAACTCTTTTTCTTTACTGACTGAGAAACTGAACCAGCTGTATTGCTGTATCGCTGTCGGCACCGGACTGAATTTATTTTTGTGTTCCATGAAATGAACTGCAACTAATCAGTGTTTTTGACTTTGTTTGGTTTAAATGTGCAGAAAACCTGAATTTTGCGTTGGATTGTGTGAAATCTTTAAATACATCAATTGTTTTGCACTGAGCTTGTGAGTTTGTGGTGTTTGTTTCTTTAATGGTCATTCAGTGGGGGGGGGGTCATTCTTTTAAGATGTTCCTCCTTTGTGACATTTGATTTAAATAACATTGAAACAACCAGTAACCTGTGTCTTCGTGCCGGGCAGAGACCAGGCTGGCACCCGAAGAAGAATGATAATAATTTAAACTGTGCGAAACAAACTGTCACAATGTGCCGCGGTACGTGGACCACAGTTTCTTCACGGACTTCATCCAAGCGACCAGCGTGACCATCTGACCAGAGAACAACGCACGAGATCCAACCGTTCTTCAAGGAATCAGGTATTTTATCCGACACCTTCTTAGGAAAATGTCGCCTTCTGTGTCAGACGACGTCAGTGGTGATTAGTGTGTAAGAGCATATTTACTCAGTTACTGTACAGTTTTGAGGTATTTCTACTTTATACTTTTAACTCCTACGTTTATTTGACATCTTTAGTTTCTTGTTACTTCACAGATCCAGATTATAAATAGCAAATGAAATCAAAAACTATATTATGAGGCGTTTTGATGGATCAAGCCGCCCAGCAGAATATAAAGTAGTTGGAATCAGCTCCACCTTCACCAGCAACGTATATTTTAAAATCCTATTTTGACGGTAATGCTTGTGTATATTTACTTTAGTAACATTTGAGTTTAGGAATTTTACTTGTAATATTTCAACAGTGTGGTTTTGCTACTTTTAGCGCTGTGGAAGACGTCCTGTCTATAATCTGTTCAATCTGACCTCATATGTTCTAATTTCTTCCGTCTATGCTCCAGATACAGCGAGGACGACACTGTGGAGTACAAGAAGGCTGGGAAACCTGTCCGTCTCTCAGGAAGAGGACGTGTCCCCGCAGTGTCCCCGTAGTGTCCCCTCAGTGTCCCCGCAGTGTCCCCTCAGTGTCCCCGCAGTACACGAACTAAAGAAAAAATGGACTGCGTTTTTATTTCCCATGAACACTGTGAATTTCAACTCTTGTGGATTAATTCATTTTATTTTATTGGGTCATTGTGCACTATTATTCACAATGCTAAGAAAGCATCCTGATGATGATTAGCGTGATTTTTCAAACCTGCATCTTATTATTTAGCTCAGGTAGCATCAGAAGCCTCTAACCTGAGACTACAGGTAAGGTTTGTAAAGTAGAGCTACATGTGTCCCTTTCAGAGGAAAACACTGCTCCAGCTGTTAAACAAAAGATCTGAGCAGCCTCTGTGTGTTTTGGCTGAAAGGCAAGTTTTTGTCCTGTGTAATATTTTGGGGAACCATAAATTATGATGAGATGTTGGATAAAAAACGTGTTGAGTTTTCAAATCTAAACTTCATTGTTACAGATTTGTCTTTATTAATCATTTATCACCGTTGACGAGCCCCACAAAGAACATCATAGCGTTTAAAAGCATTATTTAGAGGTGTGAGTAAAACTCGGCGTAACACCTGTTGGCATTAGCCCGGATCATGCTGAGGTGAAATGTATGACAAAGCTTTGTGGAAATCAGTAGAGCAGGCTGACTGTCAGAAGTTTATCGACTGAAGGGGAATAAAACAGAGACTCAAACCAGCAGCAAGTCAGAGGAGCCTGTTATTGTTATTTAAGAAAACTGCTGACTGTGTTTCACTCACAGTGCTAAATGTGTGTAATTACTGTTTACAGATGTTTATGAGAAAAACTTAGTCCATTATAGAATTAATATATTAACATTGTACTTAATACAGTTTACTATGAAATGACCTTTTTACTTTCTATTTATTGTTATAATATTACACTAATACACTCACTTTTAATACATCTTGTCAAAGACAAAGTTTTTCTTATCTTTCTTATCATTTCCACCAGCTCCTCCTCCAGGTTGTGGACAGACGTAGGTTTATCCCGAGCCAGGAAGCACTGACACACTGTAATCATAATAATGGTCTAAAACAATGTGGACATGCAGTTTTTATTTTCATTTTCTTTAGAGAGGACTCTCAGCGCCATGACGTGCTCCTGTGTTCAGTTCAGTCTGTATCAGTTACCTGTGGAAGTTGGTTGGCTTTGCGACCGGCTTACATCATTAACTATGCAGAAAATGTAGATTTAATAATGCTGGCGAGGACAACGGCTGCAAAAAAGTTCATCTCTGTTACCAAGCAAACATTGATGACAGATGCTGTATAGAATAAAGTCCTAACTACAGGGGCGCTAAAGGTGGCTAGTTTGCATTATTCTTGTGCAGACGTGGGTCTTTTTCTTCGTTCGTCATAAAAATTTGGCTTAAAATCAAAAGTCATTGGTCAAAATGTGTGTGAACTCTGAAGGTTGTAATTTTATGGGCTGATATTTGTGTCCGTAGAATCTGAATTTGAATAATTGCATTTAAATGAACATCATACCGATTAGAAAAGGACTTCAAACAGACGAATGAGGTCAGAAACTTATTAACTGTTTACTGATGTTAGTTAAAGTGTTTAACTGAGGCGGGAAGTTATTTTGTCTTTTTGCCGTTATTTCTGATGGAGCCTTCTTTTTACGGTGGAGTCGCCCCCTGATGGCTGTTGAATGCAGGCTTGATCTGCTCTCAGTTCTTCCTGAAGGACCTTGAGCTGAATCTTGTGGATTGAAATTGAAAAGAGAGAACTGAAAGTGAAAGTTCACTTTCAAATTATTCTGTTCAGTTTTTCATACAAACTCAAACTTCTATTCAAATTCATTTTTTTAATGCGATTAAAGTTGAGAAATTCAAATTTTGATTTAAATAATTCTAATTCAGAATATCAGCCCGTATAATTTAAATATCTTGCTAATTTCTGAATAAACTGACAACAAACCAGCTCTTAGTTCTTTGAGATGTTTTTATTAAGTGGATGTTGAAGTGTTGTTTTTTTAACGTGGTTTCGACTTCGGTTTTTTGACTTTGGCATCGACTGCTAACTTTCTGAACTCGTCACGCTCTCATCACTTTGTCTTGCTGACCGTCTTCACAGGGATGGAGCCTCTCTCGCCGCCTCAGGTGCGTTTCTGTGAAGGCTATCAGGACGTGGACTCATCCGTCAGATCGACCCCCACAGAGCCTGGAGTTCCTCAGGGAGACTCGCCCCAGATCTGCAAGCCTCGACGGGCCGCTCGCTTCCAGGAAGCCTGGCTGAAAAGGTTCTGGTTCCTCCGTTTTTGTTTTCTTTTGTTTTTTTTTTTGTTTTTTTTTAAACATTTATTTATTGATTTTAACAGGAGAACAAGAAACATACATATATTCACTTACAAAAACTTAATGTGTAAGAGAACAAGGAACATGCATATATACACTTACAAATACTTAGAATGTAGACCTAGACCAGACAAAAACCCAAAGGGCA
>JAPMOB010251621.1:0-16614 GCA_029875015.1 Lepomis gibbosus
ATCTATCTATCTATCTATCTATCTATCTATCTATCTATCTATCTATCTATCTATCTATCTATCTATCTATCTATCATGTCATTGGGGAAGACTTTATCTAGCTACAACTCTGGACTCTGGAGAGGCATTTCTGCAAGAAACATTCAATTACAGAGATTGGGATTCTGTCATAATAGCCGGCAGTATGAGATTATGATATTGAGAAAACTGATTTTACGGCTTGATTTAATTCCCTTTGGATTTCTGGTTTAATTTTGAGTGACATCAACAACATGGCACAGTGTTTTGTTTACATTTGCAGCAACAAAGTGTTTTGAATTTGCTACAATGTAGAATTGTTGTAGAATGGCTGCCTGGCATGTACAAATGACAAACATGATTTCTCTAAGTTAACTAAGTTAAAATTATTCAAACTGGTGGTCATTACATAAACCTAAAGCACTGTTATATTATCCACATCCTCCTGTGTGTCTGTGTTAAATAACATTAACTATATTAAGAAAGTTTTGAAGTGTGAACACAGAATGGAAAAACAGCAATCCCTCCCACTTTGCAACTCTAGCTGCAAAATACATGTAAGTTAGTAAAAAGAACAATATTCAGTAATAAATAAGTTCTTCAAATTTGTACTGAAACACAGTAGTTTAGTAAATATATTTTATTATGATCCAGCACTGCAGAAAAACTGACCAAAAACTATAATTTCCAAAATTCTACAGTGGGAACAAACAGAGAGAAATATGAGTAATAAAAAGTAAAAATACTGAGATGAATTTTTCTTTTCCCTCAAAAAGATTATGAGAGGTTTTATCAACATTTAATCAACATTTTCTGCAACTTTAGCAAACTAATGAATAAAATGAAATACGACTGTTGCATTTACCAATTACTGCTAAATCCCTGTCGGTAGTCTTGGCCTCTCTGTATTACTTTGTCAACTGATCTTGTTAGTGGAGATTATTTGAATGGAAAACATATTTCCCTAATTAACCAGACAAGAAATGTGGGCTTCAGAGCGCAGTGGCTGTCTTTGTTTGATCACTCTTGTTCTCTTAGAAGCAGGTAGCACTACTACAGCAAGTACACTTGCTGTGGAATCGTATTGGCTAATTAAATTTTATTCCTCCCCCCCAAAAGTGGGGAAGTTGTTAGCACAAGTAGAGGGTGTCCTCTATCTCCTGTGAAATTTCTTCCAGACATTCTACTATTGATTCCTATTTCTTGTGATAACAAAAGAGAAATCATCTAAACAAGCAGAAAGCGGCAGCAAACTTGACAAAAGTAATTTCAGGGCCTGTCAACACACTGACTTGCCCGAGATGTTGCGGCAAAACAACAATGGGTAGCAGAAAATGAGGGATAAGACTGGAGGTATATTATCACGACCTCCTGTTTGGTCTGTTTTCAGAACGCAGCTAGGGGAAACAGAGTGTACACAAATTTGATGTCTGAGTGTTTATTGACAAACCCGTGGATGAAGAAGGTGCTCATTAAAATACTGCTTGTGCAAATGTTAAGATCAGTCAAATCATTTATCTTTTTGATCTGAAAAGAGGACAAAAAAGACAGAGCAGTCGACACCAATAACACCGGAGGAATTAGTATTGTTCATATACACTACTGGTATGCTGCAGTTTTATTTTAACCTGCGCAGATTTTCTACCATTTACTGTACTGTCTTAGCGGCACAGGAAACTTACAGACCAATGGCGTGTGTTCCAATCGTCTCGTGTGATGCTTCTCAGCCAACCAAATCTGTGCATTCCGATGAGTGCTGCGATTTGACTCTGCGCGTGAGAAACACATAGGGAGAGAGGAGACGACAGAGAAAGGAGCAGGGCAGTTCAAAACCAGAATACCTCATGTGTCTCCAATCCTAGCTAGAGCTCACGTTTCTCACTGAACAAGAGAAAGTAGGAAAGTAAATTTGGTTGAGATTGCCGTTAAATCACAAGCTACAATTTTTTTAGATTTTTTTCTAAAATTAAGCATTTTATTTTAAGAGGCACATTCTAATTTTTTATTGTCTTATCTTTAGTTTACTTATATTCAGAATTTATCATTAGAATAGTTATTTATTATCCCTCCAGTTTGATGTGAAACTGATATTGTTGAAATATTATTTGATTTGACAGTCGTTGTTAGACAGCTGTTGACTACAAACATATGTTGATACAACTATACATTATGGCACTGAATGACAACACAAGTTAGTCATTATGATGTTCCGGACCTTTGCTTTGGGAAATTTTCTCCATCTGGACCCCTTTGAATTTTAATTGAATACCCCTGGTATATACCATGTGGAGTTTTTGCAAGCAGATCCATTTTGTTTGCATCCTGTGCATGTGCACGAGGACGCACATGCATGTGCAAGAATGCAAAGATGGATAAAAATTTCTGCCATTCAATAGCAATGCATTGAACACATTTATTAGGCTTCAAGCTTGCAGACAATGTGTTTTTTAAGAGAACAGATACTTTACATTTTTATTTTATTTTATTTAACCAGGAAGTCCCTTGAGACCGAAATCTCTTTTCCGAGGGAGACCTGGCCAAGACAGCACACCAGTTACAATTTCGATAAAATACAGCAGAGTCAAAACAAACCAACAAGCTTCACACATAAAGGAAAGGAACAGGTCACATGTGGCAGTTACATTTTTGAGTTACATGGCATTTTAACATGGCCTTAAATTCATTTAATGGGACTAGATAATTTAGATGTAGCAAGTTTTGCAAATTATGGACATTCTTTCCAAAACACTCATAGTATCCAAAAAACATTCTTGCTTGTGGCAATTACTAACTAACTAACAACATACTGATGATTTTGCTATTTTTAGACTCTATAACATGGAGGTAAAAATGTCATCCAAAATGATTGGAATCATCTTCCGTGGACCATGAACTTCCAAGTCAAAGTTAATAGTAATCTGAGACGCTGTGGTCTCTGAGAGATGGATGGCGGCCCAAACAGGCCAAAACATTCACAAAGAGGGAAAATGTAGAAGCAAATACAAGCTGCTTTACAGGGATGTCATAATCAATTCACCCTCATAGGTCTATGTAAGTTTTCATTAGGCCCATATAAGCCTTTTAGAGGTATTTTACACAGGGGTTTTGTTTAGCTTTCACTCCATTTCAGCCCATTAGATGAATGTTAATATTACATCCCTACATTGCGGAAGGAATTACCTCCACACTCATGAATATTCCAGCAGGATTGGAGCTATCCTACCCCAAATCTGACTGTCAAATCTGTCTCATCAGCCAAACTCTCTGCAAGGATTAATTACAATACAACTGGCTCTGAATCAAATAAAACAGAAATATAACTTGTCACAGTTTTTGTCAGCTGGGGATATCAACAATATACGGTAAAATGTTTGAAAGCTTTCTGTATTCAGTTTCCTAAATGCATAGGTGTCTTTATTGTAGCAACACAAAACAAGTTGAAGCTACTTCAGACAGACTTGGGGAGTGGCAGACTGACATAGTTCTGAAGAAAACCTGATAAAATTGCCGCCTTTTGTTGATTCAAACACTTACAGGAGATGTTGTTGAATACATAGTATGGCATGCTACTTACAGCAGCTCCCTCTCCCCTTTCCTATATGCCTTTGTGCGACTACGTTGACCGAAATTTCCCCTACAGGGGATTAATAAAGTTATATCTTATCTTATCTTGTCTTATCTTATCTTATCAGAAAGGCACTTGTCAAAAGGTACCATACAGTTATATTCTAATGATACATGGTACTTGCTACCATGGTACCACATATCATCGTACAATGGTACAGATCATAAATAAATGGCACTACAATAAACAATATACAATTAAAATGACACCATCCCAGCTTAAATGTCAGAGACAAGAAATTCAACATCCATAAAGGGATTCTGGGATGATTTTAAAGTCAAATGGTGTTTAGTTCTGGCCTAAAAGTGTGCAAAAAATAGCAAGGTTGTAGAACTGAACTGAAAAAAGCCATATCTGATTAATTGTGAGAAGATTAGCTAGTTCTTGTTTATGATTCTGTGGATAGAAACAGAAAGTGATGTCGGTAGAACAATCAACAGTTTTTCCAGCTTGTGGGAATATCTGGCTGCTCTGACCAGAAACCTGCTATTCCAGTGAGGCTGAACGTTTTCTTCCAAGCCACTGAGCTCTCTCGTTTATACTGCCAGTGTACAGAGAGTGTTCCAACTAATTCCACCCAAGACCAACACAACTCTTACTCTGATAACACAGGAGATTGAATATTGAACCAAGCTTGTACCACACCTTGTTCGACGGTGGGTCATACATTTAGTGTCAATGGAGAAATGGAGAAACGAGAGTTAAAGAGAGACATGGATTGAAGGCTGGATGAGGTGAGTGATTACTGTATTATTATGGATGAGACTCGAGTTAAAGTTGTGGTGGTAGTGACAGTGAAGGTGGGATTTTCTGCTGTTTGATGAGGTTTAAAGCATACAGCGCGTGATAAATTTAGTGACCCCTTGTCAAAATGAAATATCTGCCATCACGTCCACCACAACCTCGACACCCATAATTTGCAGCACCACAGGGTCATGGTGGTGATATAGCTGTCAGACAGCATTGCTTGTTTACTGCCAACAGGTTCTTGCCTACAACATCATTCAGAGGTTGAATTGCAAAGCAGCTGTAAGTCGGATAGGGTGATAAACCTGATGTTCCCTGTCTTTGTGGTTAAAAGGAGAGCTATGTCAACTTTGAAAGAGTTGACATTTGACGAAGGACAGATGTTCTCAGAAATGTATGGGTAAAAGACAAACTATGACACCCTCCATTTGGAAAGAAAGATCTGATATGCCTATTAGATGGCATTGACATTTCATGGTAAGTACATATTTTGATTTGAAGGGATCACTCAGTGGAAGGTCAGGAGGTCAAAATCATTTGTAATCATCTATTAGGCACCTCAACCATATTTCATGTTGATCCAAACAGTGGCTTCCGAGATATTTGCCTTTGGCCCAGTGCTGTACCAACGCCACCTTTAATAGAAGAATAGAACTACAGAATTAAACTTTATGACATCTTGGGTTTCATTTTGTTGTACTTTTGGCCACCATTCCTATTGGTAAGATTAACGCTGAACTCTCCAAGATTAATGTGACCGCTAATAACGTTTTGGTGTGATGCTTGTGTGTGTGGGTCCCTGTTCAGTTTGTATCATGTATGTGACAGAGAATACACTCGAACATCGATGCAAACAAGGCAAAGTTTAAAATGTTTAGTCAGCTTTGCAAATGTTTTATGAGGAAGTACAAGCAGCCAGCGAGTAAGACAGGTTGTAAACAAAACTCCTGGTTAGCTAAATTACCCAATGAGAACAGGATGGCCAATTGTATAAATAGTACCCAATGTGTGTATTGTAAACATTCATCACAGTTTCTAGACTATTTGACTGGTTCAACCTGTAGTTCACACAGTTTTAATGTGGAATGAGAGATTTATGCTTCCAACCAACTGTGTAGCTTTACATTAGCATGTGTGACGTGTTCTTATTTGTATCAGTCTGCACTGTTATTGTGCTATTTCTTTGTTTTGACTTGCCGCTAAGGGATTATAGATGTGAATTAGCTTAAAGCTATAACCATGGTCCCTTTAAAATAAAATAAATCATTTTATTTACCTAACGTGCTTAAATAATCTGGCTACACATGGTTCATCATTCATTGACTCCTAGTTTGTGTTTGCCCCATCTGATTTTGTTGAAGCAATGTGGCCATGTTCTTCTTAGCAATTACTTTAGTGAGTCCAGTGTTATCTTATGTCTTAGTTAGCATTATAATGTTATCTGTTATCTTATATGATGGCCAAAGTTGTAACAAACCAGCATCATATTTTAAGATTTTGTGTCAGCATGGGAAGCATTCCTGGAACTGCCAGTTTAACATTTCCACCCACTTCACACTGTGATTAACTTTTATTTATAATTTTATTCACATAGCTGACAACATGGAAAACTTTCATCTCATGATATAGGGAAGAAAACGTGGATAAGACGTGCATCTGTGCGCCCCAGTGACACTAAATCAATTAACATCCATAAAAAGCAGCAGGTACGCCTAACTACAGTCCAGTATTGTCCTTGTTGAGCCTTGTTGCTGGCTTCCTTAAATCTCCTGGCCATTACTTAAAAGGTTGGCACTGGCAGAGTGTTCTTTTAATATACTTTTGATCCGGCGCCCCTCAAGAAAGTCTTTACAATTTTAAAAGTCGGCAAATGGTGATGTCTGTCCTCCTCTTAATGAGTGCACCACAGACATTATTCTCTTATGAATATTGCTCTCAGGCTGCCTGACCTGTGCAAAATAACACTGTGGTACTCAGTCATAGAGTGATGGTAATGAGCGAATTTAATCACAGCTTTCGGCCTTTCACAAAACGCGTGATGTAAATTTTAAAATGAGCCTTTGCCATAGCCTTGGAGGAAGCATGAGGACTTTAAGTGGAATACCATAAAACTGAAATAAAGAAATAATATTCTGATGGCCTCTGGATGACCAATCAGTATTTGTAAGCATGACTCCAACAACTTCCCCAGAGCTAAAAAATATAGAAACCTCTCTGAACATCTCAGAAACAAATCTCTGAGATATGTCATGGTAATGTACAGAGTTGTGCTGCAAACAATAAATACAGATTTACATATTATAAAGCTAGGAGTCAGTACTCTTTTGGTTTTAGTTTCCAGTTTAAGCATATGGAACCCCACATAGTTGTATAGAGTCCATGGCAGTATACTCAGATGCTGTGGGTAACACTTGCACATTATCTCACAATCACTACATAACAACAGATGAGGGACAAAAAAACTTTAAAAATTGAAATACAGTTATTAATATGGCAAGAGAACATTACCACCAATATGGCAGAGAATAGATAAGCAGTATAGTGTGAGCGGATCATCAAATAAAAATACACAGTTATAAACAATAAGTACAGTATAAACACAAGGTGACAGCTTCATTGATAACAGTACCAGTCCATTTCAAACAGAAGTTAGGGCGTGAGAAGTTAGGGTGTGCTTAAAGCAAGTGATGAATGGATCTAATATCAACAGTTATATTATCCCATTCTTCTGGGCTTTTAAACATTAAAGCCATTTTGCCAACTGTTTTCTTAGCGCCAGGGACAGAGAAATAGAGCTAAGCAGAGTGCCTAACTTGATCATTTTAAGTAAAAGGTTTTGTTAATTAAAATGAATTCACTTACATGCTTACATTGTACAGTGATGAGTGAGAAAAGGGCATTCTAGGCCAAGTCTGTTCCATGCTGTGTTAAGTCAAACAAGGTCAAATTTCATAGAAATTTGACAGTAAATCTATGTAAAACATTGATTCTAAAGTTGTACGTAACACGCGATTGATGTGAATGAGTGTTCAGAATGAAGCCATACACCATTTTTAATTTTATGAACTTTATGCAGAGGAGTGCCATCAATATGAGTTATTAACACAAGAACTGGGTTTGGATTTGAATTTCTGTCTTATAACAAAAATCATATGCTATGATTTTGTTTTGCTGAGCAATAATTTATTATGTAAGAGCCAAACTTGTAATCTTTTGAAATCAGACTGAAGAGAAGCTTGAATTTGTGCTAGATCAGTTTTAGATGTATATATGACCATGTCATCAGCATAAAGTTGAGCACAAAAGTTGAAAGGCAATTAAAAAGTAATGGTTAATTGTATATATAAATAGAGAAGAGAAGTGGTCCCAACCTCTTTGTTGAATCAACAGATTTGTATTGTTCTCATATAGGACCACACATTGTTTGTAATTGTGAAGGTATGAATTGAACCATGAAACTGCATTTTTTAGAATAGCCGATAGCAGGGGGTTTATCTAAAAGCAGACAGGGATCAACAAAGTTAAAAGCTTTTTGATTTTGGACACAGCATGGGTTCACAGCAGCTTTCTCACTTCCGGGGGCGATTTTAGAGAGAGCTGGAGGAATGCACCGGGACTTTTGGACTAATAAACACCTGCAGTTGGACTGGATTCTGGTCTGTACGGAGTCGTTTATTGGCGGACATTGATTTATATACCCTCACGCTTCTCAGTAGCGAGCCACCAAGTGTTTCCGACTTCCACTGTTTTTGGTGTCAGTGTTCACCCAGAGGTTTTTGATGCTACTACTTCATATTTATATAAAACCAGACAAAGCTGGGCATTGCTTGGAGCATTGCTTCTTGATTCTAGGTACTTCGCTATGAAACAATTTAGCATTGCATTGCCATGACTGATCCAAACTCCATTCAGAAAACATTCATTTTAAAAGTTGTCTTCCTGCTATCTTGCTGACAGACCTGACAAAGCATAAATTCATATGTTAAAAAATAAGCATCATTATGTAGTTATTTTGATCTTCATTGCAATTTAACCACAGCAAAATGTTGTTCATACCGCTGTAGTGAAACAGATCAGAGGCTAATATTTGCGGGTTGTGTTTACACTCGTTAAAAGAGATGTGTTCAACACTACCAATTTGATAAGCCACCTAGAAAAAAATAAACTACCAATCAGGGTCTGAAATTACCTTTTTTAATCTCCTGCCACTTTTAGAATATATGCGTAAAATGAAGGAATATATTCAGCTCATATATACTTATATATTTTTCAATATATTTATGTTTGCATGCACAAAGGGCTGACTTTTAGTGCATATTCTCTACACCTTACTTAACAACAGGTATGTCAATTGAAGATGCACGATCTATTACTGTAAACTGTTTGCCAGTCATGACAAGAAGGAAGCACATTAGAAAGGAATGAGTAAAATGAGTTGCCTGACAAGCAATGGAGAAGTATCACATTATAATAATTTAACAGAAAGATAATTTGAGAGTCAAATCATGGCAATTAGTAATATATAAATTCATCACAGTGTGTTATTCAGTCAGTGCTCAGTACAGAACCCACAGTTCAACCACCTATGAATAAGTTCAAATCTCCACAAGAGGATGTTTCTCAACAAAAGCCTCCTCTTCTGTATCCCAGCACAGAAACACAAAAATCTGTCAAAACAAGAGTTGGCCAAAGAAAAAAAAAACATGTGATGCCTCTTGTGTCTAATAGTGATTTTCCGACAACACCGGAGTTACCTACCGTAGTCCGGCCAGTGCTTTGGTGTGGAAAATTTGCCTGAGTTACCTGAATGAATTTATTGTATCCAGTTGGTGCACTGCAGGGAATGAAATTAGCATCGCCCCCCCCCTAATGCATGTGAAATTGTCTGGCTATCCGCCACTTTGGCGGACAGCAAAAATGCACAACAGAAAGACGTAAAGTTAGCATATTGTGGCAATCGGTGGGCGCGTGCGCACACACACACACACACACACACACACACACACACACACACACACACACACACACACAGCCTAGTCAGCCCCACGGAATATCTGTGGCGGTGTTTCAAACCAAATTGTAGGAGACTTTGAAAAGGAGAGTGAAATTGCAAGGCCCCCTGCGACCATGGCCCAGATCAATTGCCCACCTTTGCTCAATGGGTAAACTGCCTATGCTCCTTTCTAACAACAGCTGATAGGAGCTAACACTGACCTCAAGTAAACACGAATGGACAACCTAAATAGTAGGCTACACATGTATGATAATTAATAATATAAATAATATAATAATTAAAATAATTTTCTTACGTGTTATTTTCTTAGGCCTTATTTTCCTAGTTTTGCTATAATTCCTATAAGTAATCTTAACATTTTGTGTACTAAAATAATCGCTAGAACCAATATTACACAACGTAAAATCAGCAATAGTTAAACAAACTCTATCATAAATTGGAGTAAATATTCTAGAAATTGTACTACTACAGAAAATAATTGTGGACCTTATCTTATAATTACAAGATCTGTATAGACCACACAAATCTCATAGTTATGATATAAGTAGTCTGTCTAATCAATGTAATTGCAACACTAAGATCTTGTAATTATGAATAGTTTTCATAATTATGATATATTTTCTCATCCATTCATAATTTTACATTTATTTATGAGATAAATTTAAAGATAGATAGAAGCCATAATTATGACATATGGTCTCTAATTTGGTCTTGGTCTACTTTGCAGAATGCAATGTGCGTCTGTTCCATATACACTATGAGGAAACAGTAAAAATCCTATCGAGGCTAAAGTCATTGCATCATTGACGCACATAGTTATAAACAAGCAACTGTGGTGCTTTTTTGTTAATTGATCCTTAAATCAAAGGCCTACAGTTACATATCTAGAGGGTGGATAAGTAAAATGATTCAACAGCCAACAATAAATAGACACCATAAAAGTGGCAGAAAACCGTGAGGCTCTAGCCAGTTTGAATGATGGGAGTAACATGAGGACAGGGACTATTGGAGCAAGCCGTGACAGTTCACACTTATTTTGCTTCAGAGTGTTGTATTTCAAGATAATTTCCACCTCTTTCCCTTCAGCTCATCAGCACATTTACATATCCTATTGCAAAGGTTTGGCAGCATCTGACAGCCTTCCAATTCTGTTGTGAAACATAACTGTCTGAATCAAATGTGTGTGTGTTTTTTCCATGCTTAGTCCTGGCGCAATGCACAGTAAGTGGGAGACTCTTATATCACCAAATAACACTGCCATTGACTCATATGCAGTATGATCAATACCAGTCAAGCTTTCTGAAGATTAAAACAGAATGACAATGTATTGAATGCAGTGTCTTGTAGAAAGCAATCAGAGTGCAAGTGGTCAATAGATGAGCTTGTCCTCATTAAGAGAGCAGATTAAAATAAAGAGGCTGGATTTTCAGTTCTGACACAAAAGACCGACCCAATAAATTCAGTACATTTATTAAAGGTGCAATTAGTCATATTTAAATCGCTCTTTGCACAAAGTGGACATAATTTATAAGTGGCTGCTCCTGCAAGTGCTGGTAAGAAAGTGTTTCTGATCATCTCAATTGCTGCTTTCTGCTGCTGGCCTGGAAATGGTCCACACTCTAGGCCCCCTGAACTATCCATCGTGTGATATGCACCTGTTTTAATTTCTCCAAAGAAAGAGTAAACATCAATTAATATGGAGGAACCTATCTTTTGCACAGGCAAGCAAACAATATAGCTAACATCACGACTGATGGTCTGCATTAAAATGCTTAAACATTAATACCTTCTGCAAATAATCACAGTCCACTTTATCTTAACCTTATGTGAATATGAGCAAACAATGAGAAATGTTTTTGTGGTGCATATTGAAATATTTTTGACTACTGATGAAGTGAAGTTTGTGGACTTGCATAGGATGTAAATTAAATTTTTAGTTCATCAGAAGGTCAGGGAGAGTAGGCAAGGGAGTATTAGATCATTTAAGAAATCACTCATTTTTTCAGCCATTTGCATTCCATTTAAGGTCTCCAACATGACCCATTCACTCGCCTGTCTCTGGGATAAAACATGATTCATTCATGATTTCAGGATAAATTCCCCTGCTGTCAGAGCGTTCTCATATCCATCCATCTTCTAATTTGGTTTGTAATTTGCTATATTACAGACTTTTTGAGCAAAATAATCTACAGGTCGGTCATATGAAGGTCATGTTTATCTATTTTTTCCTTATATCTACAATGTGTGTACAATGTATGACATTCTTCATTTTCCACATTTATAAAAAAAAAAGCAGAAAATCTCTCCAAACTCCAAAGTCAGACCAGTCAACGAGACAAAGATATGTGTACCAAATATATGTGTTACATATAAATATATTACCATCCAGTCATTGTTTATTGACCATAATTGTAAATGATTTTCCCAAAGAGTAACAGTATCATTCACAGCAGCTGACATGTTTATTGTTGTTTTTATTTAGGGTCCACAGATTCACAATTCATTAATAAAGTACATGTCTGTGTCATGTCAGTTGACTCTAAATTTAGGTCCAATGAAGCTGTGAAATTTAAACAAGCAGAACAAGGCATCATCAATTGAGCATCATAGGGGGGGTGGAAAAATCATGTATTTACACTAATATATCATTTTTCTGCTGCATTCAATCAACCCTCTCCCAGCGCTGTGGGAGAAAGAGTGAGGAAATTGAAGGCAAAGGCTGTTATATGTAAGAATCCCCACACCACATTTTCTGATTTATTTTGTTTGCTCTCCCTCAACTCTTTCCCCTCGCTTACCTCTCCTTTCCTGCTCACTCATTCTCCCTCTCTCAATGTCTTCCTTGCTCTCCCTTCACAATTATCTCTTATAGCCTGTGAGGTGATTAATGGGTTTCATTTGACGTCCTCTCCTACCCTTCGTCGAGCACCAACAAATAAAACCAGGGCCCAACACACAAATTGTCCCTCAGAAGAGCCGTAAAACTGGGGGAAATACGGGGGCTGCAAAGACAATGAAGCAGAGAGATCTGGCCTTTGGAAAGAAAAACATTTGCTGAGGAACGGCCTCGAACAATTTCCTCTGTAGCCGCCCTCCCTAGAGAAATCCCCCTACTGCTAATCTACAGTTATTGCTACTGCCGACGGCAGTTTCTAAATTAAAGAGGGGAGGGGGATAAAAAACACTTAGACCTTATCTCCTCTCCACTACTCATTGTTATAAGCATTTTTATTTTTCTGTGTTTCAGAGAAACCTTGCAGATGGTGTTATTTGACACATTAATGGCTTAAGATTTCTGAATGAGAAAAGGTAGAGCTTACTGACTCTTTAGTCTGAGCAAAACAAGGCTTTCTTTAAATGTTTGGACATAGGACAAAGTTTTTTTAAAGCTTAAAATTTAAAGCGTTATGTGTGCCACATTCCTCAGCGCGCAGTGAGACTTTTGCGAGCACACTAATTATATTTTGAAGAGAAAATATTAATTTGAGCAAACAAAATCTGTTCTGTTGATCTGCTCTCAACTCTGCACGCTCAAGTCTGTCTCTGCGCTTGCTTAACTTGGCACAGCGTTACAACGTGCCACAAAACCAGCCAATCACAGACTTGGAGTAAGTAACCCTGGCAGTTTTGTATCCAGTCGGGCTGCTAGCTTCCAGAGGTGAAACTCTAGTGTTTTTGTGGCAAGCGAGGCCTCCATTTTGGCCTGAAAACAGCAATGGGACAACAGCAGAGAACCTAAAGAAACACAGCTCAAAAACTTTTAATAGGCATTCCTTGTCATTTTAAATAAGAGGAAGTGTATGAAATGTCATGCTGTAACAACAAATAAAAATGTGTGACTGTGTGCTCATGTACCCCGCCTCTCGCCTGATGCCAGCTGGGATTGGCTCCAGCCGACTGCGCCCCATTTATTTTCACTCTTTCTACACATTACACAAGATGATTAAGGTATGCTTGGTTGCTTTATTTCTGCTGGACAGATAATCTGGCTTTTTGTCATTTTGATGGTAATTTGTTACTTTCATCGCTAGCCAGCGTAGCTTCCTACTTAGCTACAGCTAAGGTTAGCTATGATATGTATGCTGGTATCAGTAGCTGCAGCAAAAACAGCAGCGCAGTTCTGAGCTGTCTTGGAGAAGTTAGCCAACGCTAACATTAGGTAAGACAATGTAGGTGTACACTAGTAGACTGCGTCTAGAAGAGCTATTTTTATACCTAGCCTTACCCTTTGTTTAAACTGTGTTTATAACTTCACCGGTAACCTGTGCTGGTTTATTTATTCAGGTTTGGTTTGTTGTTGTCTGATAAACCTATGTTTACACCTATCTTTACATTTTATATGATGTCTGTGTATGTGTGTATTTAAAATTACCTGCAATGTAGGTGTGAGCCAATGGTGTCTGACTGTATGTTACTCTAATCCTTGAACAAAACATTTTACAAACGTGGGGATATGTCTTGTTTGTGTGTTTTTGTAGTTATGTGAAAGCCACATCAACTTTAGTGTACATAAATAACACTGGCTTAAGGTCCCCAAGTATCTGCGTTTCTGGTGTATAAGCTTGTATATACAGTATCTCACAAAAGCGAGTAGACCCCTTACATTTTTGTAAATATTTGATTCTATATTTTCATGTGACAACACTGAAGAAATGACACTTTGCTACAATGTAAAGTAATGTGTACAGCTTTGTATAACAGTGGAAATTTTCTGCCCCCTCAAAATAACACATTGCGCAGCCATTAATGTCAAAACCGCTGGCAACAAAAGTGAGTACAGCCCTAAGTTAAAATGTCCAAATTGGGCCCAAAGTGTAAATAGTTTGTGTGACTGCCATTATTTTCCACCACTGCCTTAACCCTCTTGGGCATGGAGGTCACCAGGGCTTCACAGGTTGCCACTGTCTGCAAATATACAAATTAGCACATTTTAATTAGTTAATGCCTAATTTGCATATCATCAATTGGGATGACGTTATTAGACACAAAATCTACTGCATTCCCCTGTAGTGTCTCCATTACATTAGCCTGTATAGCTATTATTTTTTGCTATAGCTAAACTTCAGCAACTTATTACATTAGCTCAGCTCATGAGTCATGCATGTTAGCGAGACATATATTTGCCTTTTGTCTTTTGGCTAAATATCTGTAAACAGGAGGCACTGGTAGCTTAGTCTTCTGTTCATCACCACTCAATTCCACACAAGCCAAGGAAAACCCAGCTGGGAGAGGAGCTGCAGCCTGCCTGTGTGCTGCGCTGGTGCACGGAGGGAGAGAGAGAGAGGACATCGGAACCCGATCAAGTCTTATCTCCTGATCTGATGTTTTACATTTTTTATTCAATAATACATATTATTATTATTATAATGTAATTTATTATATATATATATATATATATATATATATATATACTTATAAAAAAGCACCCCAGAAAAAAGGCACTTTCTCTAGAGGAAGAAAAAGGGCAGGTGCTTAAGCCCTTTTCGATGTCTATGTGTGCACCTTTCTTCAAAGATCTGACAGCTTTATTTCAAAGGTGTTCTGTATGTATATAAATGTATGATCACTGTCTTTATATATTTTTCATTAATTTATATACATTTGAAGCATCTTATCACAACCCCAAGCATTTCTTTTCCTGTACATTATTTGACTGCGGTGGGTCTTTCCTTCTTGCTCTAGGCCAGTCTTATCCATGAGGCATGGTTGGAAATGCCAGCCAATGACATTCAGCTCAGTAAAGGGTACATCAGTCCATCTGCTTTGCAGTTCGCAGCTGTCTGACCACTTACCAAACTCTGTCAGGCAATCATTACCGTATGTTCAACGTCATTCCGACAAGTGGACCCTATGTGTGACAAATACAAAGGGAGCCCTGAGGTCAACCAGGAGTGGAATTGTCAGAGAAGAAAAAGACAAAACTAATGTTAGTGTGCCACCTTCACTGTCCCCGCACTACTGTGGTAATGTAAGTCTTACAACACGCCATAACATTTTCAGTACATACATATAGCATGACATTTAACTCATAACCAAAGGCTTTTCATCATTCCATGTCCTTTTTTCCCTGTACGGATGGTCAAATGCCATTACAATGCAAACAGGACACCAGTGGAGTCACGCAACCTCCTTATAAACTGAAGATATTCAGTTGTCAATTAGCAAATGGTAAAATATAACCCACAAACCCGGCCACAGTAAAGTCATTCAGCAGAAGTGGATCTCCAATCTGCAAAGTGCCAGGGTACACCACAGTGTTTTACATTAACAAGGGAACTAAAGCCATGTGTAAGTAAGAGAAGATATAAATCATTCAAATCACCTGTCTTGAAACCTTGGGGGAATTTATCGCCAAGTGTGGAATGGTAAGCTGGTAGCGGCAGTGTGGCAGCGGGGATGTGTGAGTGAGCTTTACAAGCCTCTCAATAAACATATGAATAATTTTGAGAGAGTCGTTAGGAGCGGCCCGCACTTTTGATCTTAAATCGATGCATTGAGCATAAATTAAATGCCACAAAGGGAAAGGAGCAAACGGAAAAAGTTGGAAGTGGAGCAACATTACAAGGTGCAAAATGCAGTGTCTGTAGTGAATTGCCACACTGGGAAGCTGCCGCACAACGAGGAAGAAAAAGGCATTAGGTTATCTTTTAGCTCTGAATCGTTGAGGAAGCTCATTTTTTGTCAGAATGTGCAAATTTCAGCTTTTAAATTTCAGCATTTGTAAAGCGTCATGCCGGTGGACCCATGCGTCAGCACAATCGCGACTCCAACTGTTTCCTTTTTCAACATAATACTCTAACACTTTGTAGGCGTTTATCCAAAATTTCCAGCCCCTTGACAAGTAGTAAACACAGCTTAGTCATGCGTGAAATGAGGATTAATGCTAAATGGTGCCTAAAAGAAGTGCATGTATTGCTTCTCATGTAGACGTTACATACTCTGATGCTCACAGTACACAGTCTTAACCATATCAAGTTGTTTTGAAGTGCTGTCATTGTTTTATTAGGATTCTGATGTGCCGTATTGAGAGGAAGTACTTTGGCTCCTGTTGGATTAAACTAATCTGATTTGAGCCTGTGATGAACCTTATTGGATTTATGACCCTCATTTCACTAGCAATGGCATAACCCACTTGCAGGGGAGTACTCTAGAGAAAAAAAAGGTGTGGAGACGAGAGGGACGATGAGATCAAACAAATAACACGACCTTA
>JAPMOB010251622.1:0-29570 GCA_029875015.1 Lepomis gibbosus
AAAAATATAAACACAGTAGGCTACAGAAATATTTGACATAACCCGCCTGCAGATTTCCCTTTAAAATTGCTTACAAATTAAGGCCTTTGTTTTGAAGGCAATAACCGGAAGACGTATCAGTAGTTATGTGGAGCTCAACACGCAGGTTCAACAGATCTCTCACTCCTCACAGCGACTCAGCAGCGGCGAAAGGGGAACGTTTGGGAACACTTGACAGCTTTTAGAGACTGCTATGACATCTCGCAGGTAAAGTGGAGTTTGTTTTTTTAAACGGTCATTAATCGTGCCGTAATATTAAATAGCCGCTTTTACACCACACGAGTGTCCAGAGATTGTGCGGGCGAGATTAAAGTGAGACCGCCAGCAGGAAAGCAGGGGCGCCTCAACTTTTTCGTGCCACAGACCCGTTTAACGGAGGCACTTGACTTCTCATACTCACGTTACATCCAAAGGAACTTCAGGACACGTTTGTTTGAATGTTTTACGTATAAAGTATGGTGGTAACAAGACGTGGCAACGTTGGAAGCTGTAAAAAGAATGTAACTCAACTTCAGTTTGTGCTTAAATTCAGCTAACGTTAGCTGCCGCAAAGTTTAAAAAAAACAAAACAGTGGAGTTAAAATCAGTCTAAGGTTGCTCTGTTCTCACGTTTTAACACTACATCTCTTTGCATTATGGGCACATGTTTTTTAGGAATGGTGTGATTTATATGTTTTCGTCTTTACTCTAATATAAAAAAAAAACTCCTTACATTTTCAGCACATACGTTTTTATTGTCACTTCTACTACTAACCTAGTGCTGCTGGCTTTTTTTGAAACTGTCCTTTCTTTGTTTGTCTGAATCCACAATGCAGGAAATTGGCTTGTAGCTTCCTGTGAATCCAAGTCACACAGAGAAACTATTATAGCAAAGCATAACACATTAAAAAGAGCACTCTGGTACAGCCTCATGAAAAAGTCATATTAATATATAATTTAGATATATATAATATTAAAACAACATCTGTTTCAGGTATCATTCACTCTTTTCATTTATTGTCAAGAAGCACGAAAACTAATCACGTAAGTTGTAACTGGAGCCTATAAAAAACTATAAAGTATTCAACATATAAAATTAGTGTTTTATACAAATAACAAACGTTGATTTGGTTTGTTTTTTAATCAAGGTGTGCGTCTTTTTAAATCAAAGTGGCCTGCTGTACACTAAAAACACATTTAAGTGTTGTTTTACTCATAAATGCGTACGGTATCTTTTCCTCCTACCAATGTCCTCTTCCTACATATTATTAACCACATAATGTGGTTACTAGTAATGATTTGTAGATCTCCCTGAAACATTGACTAGCTTAGCGTGTGACGGTGTAAGAGCTACAGGAGGCTTGGGCTGAATACCAAAACATGAATGGATACATGTAAGCTACTGTCGATTTTGCATTACTGGTTCAATAAGTCATATTCTCCTAGATAGCCTTTTCCGGATACGTTCCAGTACACAGTTTTTTATATTACCCACCATATGCAAGTAAAAATAATTAATATAATTAAAATGTTTGTTTTGCTAGGGTTATTTGATGGAAAATCATGCAGTGAAATTTAACCATTCACTTTTCTATCCCTCATCATAACTAATAGTCTGCACAAGTTCACCAACTGTTCGTCGGTGTACAGATTTCTATGCAAGGTGACCGCTGACTCCAGCAATCGGCTTGTATCTTGACCATTAGGGCGGTTTTGGATTCAAGAAAATGCAGTGTTGGCAGTCAGAGAGTTTGCAGTTAATGCAAATAGGTTGCCACTATATGGGTGGAAAAGATAGCAAATGTGTCGTATCGCGTGGCGTTTGACATGTGACTGTTGTGTCCTGTATCCCTTTGGTAGGTAAAATTGCAGTGGTGAAATAATGATGTGAAGGTTGAAAGACCAGTCCACTGATTTTTTTTACCCCATTCCAGCTTAACAAAGGCATTTATTTCTCGTTGGACGGAATAAAATTTGAAATTGAGTTTAATTCTGGCCATGTAATTTGGCAAAGTTTGATCTTACGAGATACGGCTTTGACCTTAGTGCATCAAAGGGAGTTTGGAAACAGCTGGCAGGCCGGCTCGTGCATTAAAGCAAAACTTTTCAACCTTACAAACAACATTTCCATAATCATGGACCAATCCACATTCTTAACCGCTTCCTGGTACACCCTACAGTAAGGATGTACTTACAACACATAGTTTTGTCTATAGTGGTACTGCATGTGGCTTAGCTTTGCATAAGCTTTCAAGTAAAATCCTCTTCGTTGTAAACTTGCTACAGTGGCTGATTGGATTTCAGTGTGATCGTCATATTTATTTGTACCTGGATACACAGATGAAGAGCTTACCCACATTGAACCAGCATAGGCTAGCGCTGAACAATTAATTGAAATTTTATTAAAATTGCAATATGGCCTATAGCAATATCTATTAAAGGTGCTGTGTGTCAAAATACCATTTAAAATTAAATAGTGTTGTGCTGGCCTGCACATCATGTTCTAGATCTTTGTTTGGTACAGATCACCTCAAAAATCACACCCTAATTCATTTTAATGTGTTTTTTTTTTTCAATGAAAATGAGAATAACGATGTTAAAATGATCATTCCTTCTAGTATTGCAAATTATATCGCAATTGCAATCAACATCACAATTAGATGTTTTATCAAAAAGTCCTAATCTAGCTGGCCAGGCTAATAGAAATTGTGTGTAATTCTCAAAAAAAAATGTTATCACTTTTATTTACACTTTCAAATACTGTATGTGATTCGGATTACTGGATTCAATTGGACTTTCAATAAGACCAGCCAGTAAAATGTTCTCGCAACTGATCGAAATAGCAGCAAAGAACTATGAAATTTTAACTTCTCACTAGGGCTGAACGATTTTGGAAAATAATGTGATTGCGTCAGTGCATTAAATAAGTCATGGCATTAAATAATATGATATAATATAATTAGGTCGGCCTACAGACCCCAAGAAAAACTAACTCACCACATTATGTTACACAGTAAGCGCTCAGTACAAAACACACAGTTCAACCACCAATTAATGAGTCCTTATTTCAGTTCAAATCTCCCAGGAGTCCGTCTTTCTGTGTCCCAGTAAGCAAACAAAAAATACTCAGTTCGAGGTTCAGTTCAAAAGTTGACCAACGAAAATAAAACATGGTGACTCCTCTCATGTTTAATAGACAAGCTTAGTAATTCTCTGTCAACACCGGAGCCCCCCCCCTCCCTCCCCCGCAGCCTCCGATGCTGGTGCGCAGCGTACTGGCTGTAACCAAGCTGTAACTCGGGACAGACTGGGCCCCTTTCGGACGCCATTTCACAGATATTTCCTGAGCTGAGTGGTGGCTGTGTGCGTGACGCAGGCGCAGATCGCCACAGTATGCTTACCTTGCTACACGTGTCTTTGTGTTGTGCATTTTTCCTGTGCGTCAAAGTGGCTGATGGCCCGACGATTTAACCCACCACCACCACCAAGTTACCATGGGTGGCGGCTGCTACATTCATTCACTGTGTGACATCAAAGTTTCTGTAGTGTCAGCTTCTGTCAGGCTGAAGACCACAGCGTAACGTGACAAAGACAAAGTTGATGCTTCGTCTGCAAACTGCTTTCCGCTTGGGTGTCATGTGACCGGACTGTAATCGCAACCTTTGCGATTAGAAAATCTTGTTTTATTACAACACAGATTTTTGTGTTTGTTTATGTGTGTTTTTCTCGGACATGTACAATAAACTCTTGTGAGTTGACTTGTGAGGGCCAAGTGTTTGGTTGCCTTGGGGGTGGGGGGCAAAGTCACCAGCAGGCTAAGATCAGACATGGAGGAAAACACTGAGACGAAGTTGTTTTCGGCTCTGCCAGTTTCCATGGTTTGTCGCCGGTCTGAGTTATGCATGACTGTTGGTCTGTGGCTCGTTCTGTACTTCCTGAGCTTAAATACCACAGGGGAACAATACTACAATGCGTGTCATCTTGATCTGACAGACCTGCTCTGCTGTTGATTGTATCACTCAGACTCCCCATTTCAGGAGGTTTAGTTCATCATACTATTGGGGAGGGCTGGAGTTTCCACATACTTTGTCGTTATTGTCTTCGCAGTGAGGATTTATGACGGTTTACTCATAAAGGAACAATTTGTTCTGTCCCTCATTGTGATTGTACTATCATCGTTGCAATGATTAAGCATTGTAATGAGTTCAGTATAAAACTGTGGGCCCAGACTAAGCGGTAATGATGCACAATCATTGAATGTTGCTGTTCCATTTTCATTTTGGCAGTTGATTCTGTGTAGTATTACAAACTTTCCTCTTTTGGAAACTACCTCTACCCCCCTTTGTTTAAAGAGGAGACCTCATCTGTCACTGAAACTCATTTGACCAGCTGAGAGCAGTGAGTCAGTTTTCTCGATAAGCCGACAGGAAAACAACAGCCCATGTGGAGGAATAAGATAACACTGCCAACATTTCCAGGAGTGCTCTGAACAAACTGCTAGTTTTTCCAAATAAATGTTTTGCAATGAAACATAACAGTGCAGATAGTATAGGAGACAAAACATCATAAAAATTTTGATGTAAAATTATGATTTTTAAATATGACTTCACACGTGTGTGGTTAATTATAAAGGCTAATGCGCCTAAAACGTTAGAAAGGTTGATGTCAAATATTTGCTGTTGGACGTATCGGGAATACACTCCACTTCCAAGCTCCCGATTTGATCAGGTTAATGCTGCCACGCCTAATGTTGTTTCTTCGTCTTCTCTGGAGATAACAGACTAACAAACAGAATATTAAAGTCACTCCAGTAAGAAGTGCTGTTGTCTTTGGCTGGTGAAAGTAATAGGCTGAAAAAGAGAACAACATGGTTGCCCACTTACTAATATTTACCATTTAACTTCTCTTTGCAGACAGATTAACGTCTATGTAACCTTGCCTAAAATCATATCTGTTCCGTGAATTTCTCTCCATTACAGGTGTGTCATCACTTTGAGTGGTTCATATGTGTAAGATTGGGGAGCCTCAAACTGAGTGTATGAGTCTCTCAGCATTTGTTATTTCCAGTATGTAGGCGCTAAACACAGACTACAGTCAAACTAATATGCATTTATTTTTGCATAGTAAAATGAGTTATGGAAAATCTTAGCAATGTATCATCATATATTTGCTTTCAATAATACGACTGTTATCAATAACCTTTTCCTGTAATCAATGGGAACTGGACTGGAACCACATCTATAATGTGCTGTCCCTTTAAAAGCTGTTAAACCTGTTTTGTTGAAGATGTTTTGAATGCTTTTTGAATGGAAAAAGGAGAACAGATAAATAATTTGACATTGCTAATAAATTGCAAATATGACATCTTAATGAAAAACATTAGTTTAATGTTAAACATACTGTATTTCTGCCTGTACATTATTTAATCCAAATTGAAAAAGGGATTATGCCATTACTTTAATCTCTTGCTCCCTCATACATTTTGCCAAGTTTTTCACAGAGGTCAGGCAAAATTGCAAAGGACTACTTTTTTTTAAAATGCTTGTATATGGTACAGAGAATTTGCTGTGTTAAAGAGTTAAAATCATAAAGACTTTGAGCGATTGCTCTGTGTCCACCGTTTGTTTTTTAATGTTTTTTTGCTGTTTTGGGCTAAAAATCCTGTTTGTATTAACTAGTTTCTGTTCTGTGAAAGTTGGATTTCCATGTTGTCTGTTAAAAAGGTTGCCTATGTCTGTGAAAAAAAAGCATAGTGGTTATTTATTAACCAACAATGCCCAGAGCCACTTTCACTCAGTGTTTGGCTAGTACTGTTTACTCCATGTAAATACAAAAAGCCACAAACTTGATACCCTGTGCTATTAGTTGTTTTTGCATGATTAAAGAACTGCCTGAGTAACCTGAAAGCATTTGGCAATTTATCATATCGCCACTAGCATTGCTATAAATCAGAAGGTCAGCTTCTGGTGGGTTGCATGTGTGCAAGTGCTGAAAAACAAACTGCATGCACGTGTACAGTGATTGCTGAAATTAGTCATTTAGCTAATTCTACTAAGCTGTCTGCCTGGTACTACCAAGAGATGTGAGGCATCCAGCGATTGGGGGGTGGGGGTGTGGGGCGTTTTGCCCCTGATGTAAATACCCTGGATCGTCAGCTGGGCTAACAATATCTATGACATTATGAAAATTCAGACCCCAGGGGTTGTCTGTGACCAATATAGCCCTAGCAGAGGCTTTCATGCTGCACTGCGCCTACTAAGTATATCACTTTTTTGTCAGCGGGCCTAGACGGGTGCGCTTTAAATAGCAGACCAGGGCTATATCGAACCTGAGAAATTATGTAAGGGGATAGAGTGGTGGCTGGGTGCACATTGGACCTGTTTCCTCTCAACCACCTCGAGGCCTAACCTGCAGCTCCTAGCTGCCTCTGTCTCTTCCCACAGTACATTCAGTTTATTCTCTTCCTCCCTGTCTCTGTTTCATCAGATAAAACCAGGCTATTTGAAATCTCATTCTCTTTGTCTTGTCTTTGTCTCACTCTCTCTCACTGCCCAAGGCCAGATGCAGGGAAATGGGGCGCCTGGTGGTTGTCAAAGGGAATCCTAGGCTATTCTCGGAAAATCCTGAGTCACTCTTACTGCTGCAGTCATGATCAGAGGAAAGGGGGGGATATGGACATGGCCGTTTAGGAAGGGCATTCTTTACAGTTTTAAAGGCAAAATTGACAGTGACTCAAATCCAGCAGTACAACTGTACTGCTTCGGTTAAATAAATCACTGCACATACCATTTGGGACATCAGTCTTATCACCAAATATGAGTGTTGCACTAAAATAACCTAAGTTTGTTTCGGTGGATCTGTACAGTGCTGGTGTAGTTTAAGTAGTTTACTCATGTATATTTGTTGAAAAAAGATTTGATCATAATTGTTTTGAATGTTCTACCTCAGATTTGTTAAGTCATCCACTGTTGGGCATCAAGTGTTTGTCATGTTCTGACCATAAAGAAAAGTGTAAATCCACAATCAGCTATCTGGTTTCACTCAGGAGCAAAATCAGCATTTAAACTTGAAAGAAATAATGATTCGACGTTTATCCTGATAATTATCAATATCAAATAATATGACATTTTTAATTGTCATAACATTTTTGGCCTTATCGCACAGCCCTACTGTAGACACATTAAAAGCTCTCAATTTTCATTATTAGTGAGGTCTAGTACAACATAAGGGAACAAAACAAAACATAACATTATGAGAAAGAGATGCCTTAGGCATTAGTACATTCTTTTTTGTTAGAAATGCATTTAAGTGGTCCTTAAAACAAGCCTGGCAAGTTCAGATATGTAATTTGTTAATTGGTAATTGTTTAGCGGAGTCACAAGAAAAAGGGCTAGCGTTCCAAAACGTGATAATCTTTAATGTGTGAAAATTGATTCTATGACAGCCCTCAGGGTTAATTGTACACTTGAAAATCCCTGCAGCCAACTGAGGCTTATAACAGGATAATAAACACATGGCAGCGTACAATTATTTTATTAAATCAATATTTTCTTTGATATGACAAAAATAATGTGTAGTGTTTAATTTAAAAAAAATCATCAAGAGCAGTGGCTGTAAGCATCATATTTACTTACATTGCTTGATATAACACTTAAACATCTGCAAGCAAATGAGCAGTTCAATACTCTTTATGCCACTGGTTCCCAATAACCACGTCTGTTTTACAAGTATGTGAGGAGTGATGGCCTAAAAGTTAATCATTAAATGAAGCAACAAACACTGAAAGAGAAAAGGGCAAATACATTTTGTGCTTAGACAACACAGGCAGCCAGATCAAAAAAATAATATTTTCTCTCAAAAAGGCTTCCTAGAACACACACAAAGAGCCTTGCAGCCAGGATTACGTAAGTGACATTTTGGGAAATGAGTTTCATTATAAAAAATAAAATGTCTTGTTTGAACTGCCTCGTTCGAAAAGGACAGTGCTGGAATCAGAACCAAAATCAAACTCAACATCAGCAAAACCAAGGAGCTGATCTTTGATTTTGGGAAAAAGGAGATATAGTTACACACTCCTGTCTACATCAGTGGTGCTGAGGTGGAGCAGGTGAACACTTTTAGGTTCTTGGAGAACCTGACATGGTCGTCTCACATCTCCACATCTCCACGCTGGTGAAGAAAGCTCAGAAACAACTGTATTTCTTGAGGAAGCCTAAGAAGGCCAAATTCCCACGCCAAGTTCTTGTCAGCTTTTACAGAGGAGCAATAGAAAGCATCCTGACTGAAAACATATCAAACTGGCATGGGATGTGCACGGCCCAGGATTGGAGGGCTCTGCAGTGGGTGATTAAAACTCCTCAGAAAATCATTTATACCAATCTCCTGAGCATCAGTGATATCGGTGAGGTGAGGTGCCTGCAGAGCCCAAAGGATACTAAAGGACAGTACCCACCCAGCCACAGCCTGTTCACCCCTCAATGAAAAGCTTCATACAGCATCACTGATTTCTTTTGATAAACGTTTGCTTTTTGGAGCCGTTATCTGCAAGTTCTGTGTTCGTCAATTGGCCAATCCACCAGACTGAAACAATGAGATTGCCATGGAATTTTGTACACATGGTCCCCAGAGGATGAATCATAAAGACTTCAGTGATCTCCGAACTTTTCCCCTCTCTCCACCCTGAAGTGAAATGCCCATCCACCTAGTGGATATGGCCATGAAATTGGGTACAGACATTCATGCCCCCCTCAGAATGAACTGACTAACTGTTCTGATCCATAACGGATTTTTTTATTTTAACGTTTATCCTGATAATTATCAATATCAAATGATATGACATTTTTTATTGTCATAACATTTTTGGCCTTATCGCACAGCCCTACTGTAGACACATTAAAAGCGCCATGATAAGGGCAAATTTTCAGTTTGTTTATACACTGATCATTATAGCCTTACAGAGACGCTACCATAGTGGTTATTTTTAATCACAGCAGCTGTGATTAAAAATGAATGAATCACCTTTATTATCCAGTATTTCTCAGACAAATACGAAACTATGATCAATAAGGACAGGAATAAAATTGTAATACAGACCACGATTTACTAAAATCTAATGCAAAGAGAAATCAAACTGTACCATTATAAGGCCATTAGACATTACACTTCAGTCTAATACTGATGTGTTATCTGTATTTATTTTCAAACTCACCTACAAATCTCCCTAACCCAAATGAATAGCTTAATGGCATATTGCTGAATTGGCTGGATTGAGGGGTTTAGCGTGGCATAGGCTAACTATGATCCAGTGTAACTACGCCACGCACGATTAGGTGTAATCTCCCGGCACGGGCAACACAGCTGTTGCATTTAGCCTCCGACAAGATAGCAGAAGCTCTCGGAAGACACCCTGATCTGTCCTGGCCCGGTCAGGTCTATGTTAAACCAGAGAAGGCTCTGTTAGCTTTAGGATCACAGAGTGGGCTTTGGAGAGGAGCCACTGTCCTAGTCTGAGGGAGCGAAGCAGAGGGTGGTTGGACCAGTCTGTCTGCGCCTGTCACATTTGTCAGTGGTGGCAAAAGAAGTGAAGGCAGGGGGACGACTGATAGCACTGACGGGTGCTGGTATCAGGCCTGCTCACGCTCGCCCAAATCCCAGATTAAAAGGCCCCCGCCCCCTCACTCGCTCTCCCTCCTGCAATCGCTCCCTCGCTCTAACACTCTTACAAAGTCGTTTCTTTCACTCTCTGTCTCACTCTATCTAACCCAGTAACACTTTTACAGGCATCCCCCCACCCTCCCCCTTTCGTCTCTATATCTCCCTCGCTCCCTCCGCCCTCTCTTGTGTAACAGTGCCCAGTGCTGGATTACTGAACTCTGAGGCTGCTGAAGCAAGGGGCTGTGGCAGGCTTGGACCAGAATGGTGAGGTAGGGCAGAAACAATCCCATTCGACTTCACCCTACTTTTTGCTTTTGGACAACCCTCACACTTCTTTTAACTCCTCCTCTTCCCATAAATAATGCCTTTAATTGTGCTGTAGTTTGCTTAATTGAATGCACAGAATCCAATGCTAAAGGTTAACAAGTGAATTTGGGAGAGCATGCGGAGACCTGGCCGTGCAGAAATGTCTGTGCATATGTACAGCGTTTCTTTCTTGTGAATTGTGTGTGTGTGTGTGTGTGTGTGTGGCGTTTCAGAACGTTTGGTTACAAAGGGGCTAGGAGTACGCTCTAGTTGTTAAAAGGACTGAGTGAGTTGTGTGTTTGTGCGTTAGTGTACCAAGACACTCAGGGGAAGGTGTCCCGCTGCCTTCAGCTGTCTGTAAACCTGACAAGGTGAACAGTTGTGCAGTTGTTGTTGCCTGAGTCCAGCCCATCTCCATTGTTTGGATAATTTGACAAGTGACAGCAGCAATGTGAGGGATTAGATATGGATTAGAGACATAAGGCATTTTTTGCCCCACTGTTATTATTTTTCCGTATGAATCTGTGTAGGATTAAAAACAATACCAGAGTAATCTGTCCAACAGCTTACACCCATGACCTGTTAATAACTCCTCAGTACAGTAACCTAAATGTGGTGGTGAATTTGAATTGAATTATAAGAAAAGGGCTGTGATGAGTGGAAAAAAAAAAAATAGGAGTAATAGGCTACATCAATAACACGTATAAATAGTGTTTGTTGCATAAAGTATGGAAAACGGCCACTTACCATGAGCTCCCTGTTAGCACGTGGGACAGTAGCAATAATTTAAAAACATCAAAAATGTTTGTTATATGTTTTAATAGAAATTAATTATTATTATGATTTGTTTTTAATATTAGCATTGGCCTCCAAATACAGAGTAGTACCAGTTGGGCTATAACTTTTTGCTCAGGCCTATACGTTTTCTGATTTTAATCTTAGTCTTTCCAATTTTCCAACTTTATTTATGCAAAGCTGATTTTAACATTTAACATTTGATACCTTTGGCTTCTTTTATCAGATGTTGTTTTCTAGAAAAAAACGTGTATATTCCTCAAAGGTACCAAAACTCAAGGTATCATGGTGGATATTCATCCATATATGAATACAGATATGTTAAACTTTTTTGCCATACATTCTTCACTTTACAAAGATTGAATTACATTTCAATGAGGATGTTGTCATGGCATCATTCTTTATATTTCTGTTTGTCTTCATACAATCTCCAACAGAAGCCATGACCTGCTGGTGTCTTTCTGACTATTTATGAACCAAACACTCTGCAACTAGGACAACATATGTCTTAGAATGTAGTACATAATACATTTAACACTTTTCTTTCCATCCCTTTGAGTCATTTCCTGTCTACAAATGGTCTGTCCCATGCTCAACCGGCCAACCTCCCTGCCAGACGTCCAGAGATATTTCTGATGTCACAGGGAGGGCATTGTCACCCTCCGTTCTTACTTGTTTTTATGACTAATCCCCTTGTAATCGGTTACAGTTTATTATTTATGAATTCCTCCTATAATCTGCTCCCTCAGCTCGTGGAATGAGAGAAAGCGCAGCAGATGGGCTTTGCCCCCCAGTGAGGATAAGCGGGTCAGGTGCAGTCTGTGTCAGATGTCTGGTCTGGTGTGGGCTAGTCGTGAGCCAGTGCAGTTCACGGCTTTGCTTAAGTCTTAACTTTAACAGTCGAGACTCTGTTCATGCAGACTGGACTGATATTTAGATAAAGCACATTTTGGCATTTTATTTAATATTGGACGACTACTGTGGTTAATCTGCAGCTTAAAGAGGGTCCTCGATGACCACCATGGAGCGGTGTAGGGCCTTATGTTGGTCTACACGCTAATATCCCACAAACCCTCACACATTTAGCATCATTACTGATTCTTCTGCCGTGTCTGTTTCGCTTCACCTGTTTCTTCTTCCCCTTTCCTCTCTGTCAGTGTCAAAAGTCAGCTTTGTGATTGACAAGCAGTCAGTGTCACTTTTGATTCACCTCTTGAATACACCACAAAATGGTGGCAGTTGCTTCATCTGCAAAAAACGTCCATGCGTGACATTTTCATTTAGCCAAAAAACTATTTCAAGCCATTTCAATTTAGCTTTAATAAATGTCACCCGCAGTTCGTTTGATATGAACTGTTAAGTCGTTTTGACAAACAGAAACTTCCAACACTTCCGCAGTGATAATGTTTTTTATGTGGCTCAGGAGTTATTGAAGAAATTAATAGAAAGCGTTTGTCACCTAACATGAACTGAGATTCAGACCTTTACACCAGCAGTGACCACAACAATAATGTGGTTTGTATTCGCCACAAGATCTGCTGAGCTGACACATGAGTCTTATTTTTATCTTGCTGTCATGGGTTTGTGTCATACAGTGTACAAAAACAGAAACGCCTAAATGCTCGCCCACTGTTAAAGCTTTCAGATATTATCTTCACACCATGAGCTTCATGAAGGGGCTCTTGTGTCACCCGCTGCCTGCTCTCCACTGGGTTATATTAATCAATAATAAGGCTTTGTAGTGTGTGTGTGTGTGTGTGTGTGTGTGTGTGTGTGTGGTAAAGAAAGGCTACAATTTAGCATGTATAATGCAGGATTTCCATGACTCATTTGGTCTCATGTCAAGAAAGTCTGTTTTCCAGTTTGTGTTTAATCATTGACATTTACAAGCGTTTTTTTTTTTTTTTTNAGACAAAGTCAAGGGCTGCAACTAAAGGGTTATTTCCATATTTGAATATTCTTGAGTTTGTCAATCTAACACTTATACTCTTATTTCCATTACTTAAAAAACAAGAAAATAAACAAATACATAAATTAGCCTGAAAGATTCGTAGAACATCAGTTTAGATGCTGCAGATTCTCTGTGCAGGTAGCGAGAAGACAGTGCAGGCGGTTCCTTTAACATAATAATCTACAGCTTTTCATAATATACCATAATATAGCTTTTCATAACATATTCAGTCTGTAGTAAAGCTTTGTAATCACTGATTTCCAAGCAGGAAGAATACTCGCCAGAGAGAACCATGTTTGTCTTTAAAATGTAAGTGATGCTTCTGTGAAAAGCACATTTACACATTGTTGTCAGGGTGTATTTGAAATAGTTGTACTCCTGTTTTGCATGTGTTCAGTTGTTTTAATTACCTATCACCAAAACAAAAATACCACAGACTTAACACAATGCTTAATATTACAATTAACAACCAGTTTCATTTTCATTAAATGAATCCATTATTCCTTTCATTATTCAATTATTATTCTTTAATAGGGGCCCAAAGTGCTGTTTCTAAATTAACAATTAATTCTGACTAACAATCCAAAAATCCGAAAGTCGTTTATTTCCAGTATATTCAGAAAAGCAGAAAATTGGCACATTTGAGGAGCTGCTCCAAATGTTGGTAGTTTTACTGTATAAATAACTAAAATATTACAGCTTATGTTAATTATCAATATTATCATTGATTGATTCCTGTAACCGTTTAATCAACTAATCATTAACTAATCATCAGAAGGGTTTGCTTTAGGGCATGCCTACCTTGTGATTGACAAGTCGCTACCATGGCAACATGTCGGTCTCAGCAAAGCGTATTTCCTCCCCAGCTAAGGTCACTTCTGGTTCCAAAAAACCAAGATGGCGACAGCTAATATGCCAAACTCAAGCCTTCATAACGGTAGTCCACAAACCAATGGGAGACGGGAGGCTATGGTTTAAACTAAAATGGCACTTCCTCTGTTGTTACAACCCCATGACCCTGAGCCATGTGTGCAGTTTCATGTCAGTATTGTCAGACCCCTGTTCCTTGACACACGTGGGGCCCTGGATGGCTAATGGTGCGTTGGATTAGCCAGCAATGGCACAAGGTAGTTAGGGAGGTTTAACCCAATGATCCCTGCTTAAACATGAGCTCTAAATCCACACGGCTGACATAAAACCATTCGCTAGGACGTTGCTGCTGTACCTACGTACTGCTTCCTTGAGAGTAATGTAATCCTGTACACTCCAGTAGGCTAGTGCACGTGCCAGTGTGTAGATGCACTGCCTCGATGTCCTGTGACTGTAAATATTGAATATGGTTTAGTTTGGAAAAGTAGACCACCCAGAATGGGTCAACAGACCTGAGACGGGGATGAGATAAATATTTTCCTGCAGTGGTTTTGCAACGGAGGAAGTAACATGTAATCAGCAGCTGTGCAGTACTGTAAACCTGTGTGCCCTTCCCTTTCGCACCAGGACAGGACATACAGTTTGTATTTATTTACTGACTCATCACGAAATAAACGTGTGGCTCCTTTCTATTCTAATTTAAATAAAGAAGTACACTGTGTACCAATGCACTACCAGTATCATGATTGCAGATATTGTTATGAATGTCTGTAAATAGATCTTAAAATAAGAGCATTCATGTCATTTTATTTATGCAGTATTTTATTTGTACAGTTACTTCCAGTTTGGCGTTAGATCTCCTGCGAGTTGTCTTTTTCATACAGCCTTCCTTTGATGCACACAGTAGTTTATGCTAAAATGTTATTGAGGAGCACTCCAGTTTTTTTATTAATTTAATTTCAGCCTTAAGTGTAATTAAAAAAACAGACATCTGTCACATGACACTAGTCAGCTGATATAAATGAGACCTAAAAGGCTGACTGAAGTAAAGTAAGTTTAATGGCTTTTAAATTCTTGGTAATGATGATATTTTGGCGCAATTGAAAAAGCAAAATTATTAGCATTATAATAGTTCTATTGAAAAGATAAATAGTAAGCATAATATTCACACACAAAGACTGCTGATGGTGCCAATCTATAATCAATTTCATTCTTAAATAATGAAAGGTAGCCCCATTAATTTGAAAACAGAGTCTATGGATAGAGCTCACATCTACTATGTTATGAGAATAGAAAAGTAAGGCTACATCACAGAAGACTGAATGTGCGACCAGTGCCTGAAGACACATGTTGAATACATGCCCTTATTTGACCATCACTCACCTAATGTAACTATAAAAGTCTGCCTCCTCTATCAAACCTGAATTCACACTCACTGGCAGCTGTGTTCAAGTCACAAGCTGAAACTTTATACGGCCGATTAACACTTACAGTTCAGTGAACCACAGATCACATACAAAATCGTCTGTTACAAGCCCTCACCTGACGAGTACACACAATGCGGATTAAGCCCATCACCGCCCAGTAAATGTCTATGTATGCAGTATACTGGACTTTTTAAATCTGGTGTCTGTGGTGACATTCCTGCGCTGGTGAACTGGTAATGACGTGTTTCATGCCAACCAACAATGATTGGAAGTTTGAGTTTTGTATATATGTATAAATACATACAAAACTCAAACTATACAAATACAGAACATTTACAATCTGGGTGGTGTTTACCAGCTGTTGGAAAAGGGCTCAGGGTTATCATTAAGGCGTAGAAAAGGATGTCAGGCAGTTTTCATGAAGCAATCACCTGCCTACAATACATCACCTCAATACAGCATCCCCAGTTTAATAGAAAGTAATAGAAGTCACACGGTCGGGATATCTAAAATAACCTGGTATACCGTATTAGCTTGATGCCACCCAAGTCTAATCTCTTGGTCCATCTTATAAAACTAATGCCCTATAAAAATCTCAGGACTGAATAAAAGTCTGTTTGTGTCGCTACCCAATACCTTTTATGGTATCGACCGAAACAGCCCGGTATCGAGTAGAATCGAAACGTCTCCAGTCAAACCAATACTTTAATCGATACTTTTTGTAGCCAGATCGCTGCAAAAATGTACTATTTGTATGGTTTTGCTTGCAGCCAAACAGGCAAGAAACAGACTGAAAGAAAGAGAAAGCACACCTTTTTTTCCCCCCTTATTTCCTCTGCACCATAAACTGAATTTTAAAAAAAGGCCTGCATGCGCCAAGTTCATGTGTGATTTTAATAGCCGCTCACCTTCGACCGCGGTCTCATTTTGGCAGCTGTTGCAAGTTTATCACCACAAGCTTGGCTTTCTGTTGGTTTCATCTTCTGGTATCATTTAACACTTCTCTGTATATTTTTATTTGCTTGTCACTGATCGATCCCTGCGTTCCATCACATCAATTAAACGCTTTTGTGGTGCAGCCTCTCTTTCCTCTGTTTGCTTCTTTAGACTCTTTATTGTAGTTAAGTGACTTGTTTAAACAGACTCCTCGCTCGTTTTTATACTTGTGACTGTCGTTTTTGGAGGTTTGCGGCTCACCACTAAAGGAAAAGGCACTCGCAGAGATCTTTCAATTCAGTTTATTCATTGAAAGTTAATTAAATAATTTTCTATTCTTTACTTTCAACACACGTATCAAAGAATTACCTGAAATACTTTTCCCATAATGTATTGGTCACTAAACTATTTCACTCCTCTCTGATTCAAATATAAAAACATTTGCAAGCTGTAGTCTTTCCCCTTATAATACTACCCATGCGGATGAGGGATGAACTATTTAGGATGAGGAGGATCTGATACAATTTCCTAATACTTTTATGTAGCAGTTACTTGAAACAAGAAAAAAATAAAATAGATAACCTTGCTTGTCAATAGCAACAATATAAATAATAATAAGGATACCAATCAACCTTATTATACTACTATGGCTTCAACAGGTTGTATTTCATGCAAGGTATCGAATGCAGTACTCTGCTGGTATCAGTATTACTTTAAGGGTACTGGTTTTGGTACTGGTATCATAAAATTTTAAACGATACCCAACCCTAGTGCCACAGTTCCTTAGTGTTAGCCCAATGAAAACCCTCCAAACCTTTAAAATTTTCTGTACTGGAGTACAAAGGCAAACAAATACTGTATTGTCCTACTCCATAGGAAAGGAAACTGCTGGGGGATGGGACAAAGATTGTATACATTCTTCTAACATGGACACATGGATCATTTTGGTGTTTAACAGGCCACTCTTTTGTCCCCTGTTTTCACTGCTTTTAAGGTGGTTCCACCCAAACATCACTGGAATTGAGGCAGAGCAGCTCCTGTTGACCCGGGGTGTCCACGGCAGTTTCCTGGCTCGGCCCAGCAAGAGCAATCCGGGGGATTTCACCCTCTCTGTCAGGTAAGTTTTCATCTACACTCCATCAAGTCCTTTCCATATAGTTTTTGTTGTTCACCATCAGCCTCACTATTTAACCTCACTGTTCTCACCAGTTCAAAGTTCAGCCCAGAGAACAAACAACACTCTGGTGCTGTCATTTTGAAAGACTTGATGGGTGATTAGAGAGACAAGTGGTTCTCTCTGGGGAAATAATCATTTGTAACATTTGCATTTAAGAAAATTTCCTTTTCCGATACACAAGTCTAAATGTCTGGATGACAAAATATTACACAAAAACAAAACTCAGCAGTGCAAAGGTCAGATCCTCAATACCAGTTAAATAATTATGTGACCATGGAGTTAGTCAGAGAATGAGAAACGACTGTGCTGGTTTGACTAAAATGGTGAGTTTACAAATAAGGAGTGGGCATGGCCTTACGGCCGGGCCACTCTTCCTGCTGAAGCAGTGCCAGTGCCTCACAGAACACCTTGCTTTTCATATCGGCACCTATGTTAATAGTTTAGAGCTGCCATATAGCCCTTGTGAGTGGCGTCTCACACACATTTGACAAAAAATGACAGTATCACATCGACACCAGCAAAACATACACAAACATGCACTTTCACTGCTGACATACATCTCATGTATACATTTCAGATTAAAAGCCCTCTAGCTTTTGTGGACAGAATCCCTTAATTTGTTAACAAGGCTTTTGTTGTATTAAAGGCAAACTAAATTTAGATAGATAGGCCTGGCAGCAGCAGTAGCATGTGTACACCACACGTATGCGAGCCGCAGCAGTTCAGCGAGGTAGCTCTCACACACAGGTAGAGGTAGGCAGTGAGGCCCAAGGCTTAGTCTCCAAAATTCCCACCCCTGGGTCAGGAAGTGATGTAACAGAAGTGGTTTTGTGTGTGGGTTTCAAAGAACATGTTAGATAAGAGATTTGGAATGTGTGATTTGGTAACATTCTGTAACAAATTGGCCAGAAAATCTATATTTGGGCAGCTGGGTGGAGCTGAGGTGAGTGAGTGAGTGTAATACCCTGTGAAACCCGTCATTCATGCCCTAAAACACATTTCTCTTAATCTCTTTAATTGCAAACCCTGGTGTGTTGCAGAGAATATGAAATTTCTGGTAAGTAGGACTCAGCACTACATGTTGTGGTGATTACAGAGAGCAGGAAACAAACTGAGATAGAAAAGAGAGTTTGAAGAGTGGCTCTTCCTTGGCAACGGAAGCTTTTAAGAGATACAGCGGTCGGCCAAAGGCCTGGAAAAAAGCCCAAACGCATTTGTTACTCTGTGACTGTAGCTGTAGCTTGCATGGCTGCATAATTAGGGAAGGCTGTTAGTGTTTGTGTGTGTGTGTGCGTGTGAAAGAAATAGATAGAAGGAGGAAAAGGAAACAGTGTAGTTAAGACAGGCAGTAGGTTTTAAATAATAGAGTGAGGGACCTGTTAAGGTTTCAACCTTCACAACCTTTGATTGGTGTGAATGTGTGCGTGTGTGGTGCAGGCAGTGGTAAACTCACCTCACCACATCAGGGTTGGTGGGGTGAGTTGTAGCAACAGTTACTGTGTGTGTATGTGTGATTACATCTGTCAGGACCACATAGGTCAACTGGGCAGTGTGCAAAACCTAACCACCTGCATGCAAAGTTAGGTCACATTGAACAAAGAGGAAGGAGGAGGGAAGCACAGTTCATATTAAAGAGGTACTATGAATGTATTGAAATAACAAATAACCATAGACTGTATATAAAAACACAGTATTCCTACAAAGCTGAATTCATGAGCAAAAAAATATGACATTATAAAACAGGTGGCTCAAATCAAGCAATCTAATTGCTACATAGTAGCAGTAGTGAGCGTATGCAATGGCTATGATGTCAGATTTAATTTGCACAGATCGTATCACTCTGCGACAAACAGGGTTCGAGTTATAATCTTGAGCTTTGTGGGGGTCTCACGCCCCATTTACATTAGATATTAAAATACCATCAGTAAAATTGGGTCTAATATACTGAGAGAGAGAGAGAAACCATTGCTTTTTACGTGATTCAACCTTTCCCTCTCTCACACACACACACACACACACACACAGTCCACTACTTGCCCCAGATGTCTGCAATATTGCAACAAAGATTAAGTTTCAATAGCCTGAAAAATGCCATCAAAGACCACAATTCCGCCCTTTATGGTAGATATAATATTAAAGTGTTATCAGTTTGCACACTACTGGCTGCCGGTACACAGTAGCAAGTATATTTTCATATGGCCAAGTTCAAGTTACCAAAGTCAATCTACTGACGCTGGACAGTTTTTGTTTTTTTTTTTTTGTTTTGTTTTGTTTTTTTTGTTTTTTTAGTGGCTGCACAACAAATGGCAACGTGCAAATAAATTTAAATAAAAAGTTATAACAATTCTTGATGTATGTTGCTTAGCAACCGTCATGCACTATGTAGCCTACCGGACGATAGCCTGGTGGAACTACTTTTTGTCTTCATAAAGAAATGTCTATTGATGAAATAAAACAAATTGAAGTGCGTCTGTCAGTTAAGGGGGTTGCCCCTTAACTGTGATATGAAAAGCGTATACCACGGCCTCTCGTCATCTATTGCTTTATCAGTTTACCCACTTTAGGACTTTTCTCTATGTGTGCTACTGAAACAGTGTTTAGCATTAAAACCCCCCTCTAGCCAGTTTTAACTGCCGTTTTTTGTTAACGTTGTTTCTCGAACAGAGAATGGGAGTGTGGTTAATAGTCGGACGTAATCAATTACCAGGACTACCAAAAACTGACGGGCTGGAGTGTTCACTAACGATATGCTGTGTTAACATCACTACACTGTAAAGTTTAGTCCACTTTACTGTCTGGCAGGAGCAGCTATTACTTAGCCAAGACAGGAACAAATTGCGCGGACATAGTCTATGGTCCTGTCATGCACTACACACTACGTTTTATGGTGCGTTTACTTTACCGAGGAGGTGCGGGGGGGGCCTCCGCCTACGCATTGGTAAAATGACCGTCAGTAAAATTCATGTTGCAGACTTTATATAAGACGGTGGCAGGTGAAAGTGCGACGCGTTTTCTGTCATCAGTCCTCCAACACCGCACGCACAGATGCCATAATTCACATACCCACTGTGAGTTCTAAGTTTTAACAACTAAGCAATTTTTGCAACTTTGAGCACAAAATTAAGCTATTTGTCAAAAAATATTTGGCAAACTATGTGGGTAATCAACATTGTAAGGAAATGTAAGAAAAATATTAAATATCATAGAAATGTCAAAATACACTGGTGGGGGGCTTTAACCAATATCCTGTTGTTGTCACTTATTAGCCAAAATGTTTTTTTTTAATTAGCTTGCTTACAAATGGCTTTTGGCTTTTTCTTATACCTCTAGCTAGCAAATTGTACTTTTTTAAATTAGTAAAACTTTAAAACTAAATGCCAGATTACATATATTTACAGGGGACCTTTTTTAGAGTCATTGTTGTGGTTACAGTGTGCAACAAAAGTGATCTTGGTGAAAAAGTGTTACAAATTAATGATTTTTAGACATTTGTTCATAACAACATCATTGTATCTGTATATTGACCCAATTTCTCGCTTATCTTATTGATTACTTTGTGCCTTGCAATTTGGCATACTTAAAAATTTCAGAAAAAAACCCAACAACCTGTAACCTCAAAACTCAATCAACACCTGTACCTGTTTGAGACACTAATGTAGAAACCAAAACATTTGACAGTTCCAGTACACCTCCATCAGTACAAAACAAAAATTGTAATTAAAATAAATGTCATAAGATTCTGTAATATTTTGTATAATGTTGACAGAAGGCATTTCTTTTTGTTGTGCTGCACCAAATAAAGTCTGTAAAATGTATAAAATATTGGAAAATACTAAAGATAATTACTTAATTATCCCATATCTACAAGAGCTATTCTTAGCTAGCATATCATGATACCTACAATTTCTGTTTCTCTCCAAACACACCATACAGTGTCTTATCAGAGCAGAGCCGAAGAAAGACTAATTAGCCAGTCATTAGCCAGGTTTCATCTTACCAAGGCCATTATGTGCAGGATAGTCACTGTGAAGATTATAATGGATCCTGAGAGAGTCTGTTGTCTCGCTCTCTCTCTTTCTAATCTTCCTCTCTCTGCTTCTCCACTTCTTATCTTCAACCCCTCTCCCCTTCTCTGGTCCACGAGGTGAACCGAAGTGGTTGGACAGAGCTGCTGCTGCTGAAAAGCGTCTGAAGGCTGAGACGCTAATGAGAGCTTTTTGAGGGTTTTGAAAATTTAATCAATTCAGTTTCCCTCCCTCTTTTGAGTTTCATGAAACTCAAAAGAAGGAGAAAGAGAAAGTTTGAAGCGGAAAAAAGTTTGGTTATAATTCATATTCAACTCTGCAAGGAGAGCAATTTGGTCAAGTTTTCTAATTTTGCATGCTCTTTATACACTCTAAGGAATTTTAAGGGCAATCTTAAGAGAGAATTTTGCCGGGAAAATTAATACAGAGAGCAAATGGATTTTCTCCTATTCTGTATGTTATATAATGCTTGCCTGGGTTTACTTAGATATGCTTCCATTGCAGACAGGCTATTTAAAGGTTTACACAGTCAAGTAAAAAAAACATTCTTGTGGCTGTTAAATCAATCAATCAATGTTAACTGTGTTTAAGTCTACATTTCCAACATATTTTTAAATGTTTTTTAAAATTCCTGCATTGAATGTTAATGTTGCATTCTGACATCTAACCTCCCACATCATCATCAACATGGCCCAGTTTAATACACGCAGCTAACAGTGGCATTAGGTGAGCTTATATCTGCAGGTCAGCAAGGACAAAGACCCAACAACCATGGTTAAATACTACTACTTCTGTTTCTGTTAGGAAGTCAGTTAAAATCCTGAAACAAGCTAAATGTGTCCATATTAGCTCTACTTTTTAACAATGCTGAACAAAGTTGTTTAGTAGAAATATTTGTTAAAATTGGTGCAGATAATGTGTGTCTAACCCCTCAGAATAGCACTCGGGGAACACATTTAAAGAAACATTTTTTACTGTCACATAAGTGGATTGTGTAAAGGCAACAACAGTAGTTATAGATGAATATCTTCTCATAGCAGTAATCTGGGAATATTCATGTTTAGACTGACACTTCACCAGGGCCACAAAAGTAGCTTTTGTTCAGTTGTTTAGTTGTTTAATATAGTAAGTAAGTAATTTTTATCCGTATGCTCAAGTTTTAGCCATTGTCCTTGAGCTAGTATATGAATTGGCAGGTTGACACCTCTTCAAATTGCCCAACCTTCAGAAGTGAGTCTACTACAGCTGAGGAAATAGAGGGTGTATGTAATTCAAACAGATGTCAGGTTTTTAAAAAGATACTACACTGGATGTAAGCCTTTTTTTCCCCACACCCAGGGCAAGCTCTTGGGACACGCAAATCACTGACCTGACATAACATCTGAAATTTTACATCCGATCTGAACATGCCTCCCTTAGGATTTCTGATAAAAACCTAGTCTATAGATATGCAAAAGGGGAATTGAAATAGAGGCCCAGACTTATCACCTTAAATTTGATAAGTGGGCTAGATGTGGTAAAAGGAATTTCTCAGAGGTGTCAGACTGTATTGAGTTTTGGAATAGTTTCAGGGCAAAGTAAGCAATAATTGATATTCTTGGCTTTCTACATGTACTTTATGTGCATTTTTTAGCAATATAGCTCCTAGTCGTCCATGTTTGTGTACCTCTTATCAGTGTATTAGCTTGTTTTGTCACAATGATCTAAATATTTATTACTAGCAGGCTGCACTTTTATATGATCTGTCCTATTCTCATATAGAGAGTTGCTTGTTCACTTGGTCCTATCAACCAATTCATAGGACAAACTTATTTTGCCTGCATCTATTCCATTTGTATTTCTATTAAAACAGGATTCCATCTCATCAAATTTTTTAATGTCAGTCTTATTTACAGCTTCATTTGTGTATTTAAAGAAAGTGAACTCTGTATTATTTGCATTTAGATAACAAACAAGTATTGCTGAGATTAGTCTTGTTGTTATTAATAAAAATCCAACTAATTGTCACTAGAAGTTCAGAGCGATAAAGCAGTGTTATTCCAGACATGCTATTTTCAGATGGATAAACACTCTGCAGCTGAAATAATCATTTGGTATGTTGGTGACAACATACACACCGATTTTGAAAATACAAAACTTGTGAGTAAAGAGGAACAACCTTGTACTTCTCATAGATTTAGTGGATTACTGAAACAGTTGAAATGAGAACAACTGATAGGCAGTGTCTGCAAAAAGTTACACACTTATCAGTAACTGGTGTGCAAGAGCATAACTGTTTTGCTTGCATCCTCGACTAATAAATATCCTACATAAATTACAATACTGCCCATCTTTAAAGGCTGACGTTTGTGTCATGAATGGGATTAAATGGAATCTAAACCTGTCTCTTTTTTTACTCCATATGTGATAATGCCTTATAAACATCCACAATAATTTACTGAAGGAGAGAATTAGAATATGAGACTCAGGTTGCTAACATAAGAGGAATTAACAAAAACGGTTTAAAGTGCATTAACAGAACCTACCACAAAATTCGACCGCTAAAATTAAAAAAGTAAAAAAAACTTTGTGGTAGTGTAAACATTTTCTGAATGCATGAATGTATGCAACGTTAAACAAACATTTTAAGAATTAAAATAAACTCTGTATCCTCGTTTACACTCTATAATTTGCTATTCGGTAGAGGAATGTCATTGTGATGTCAAGCTCTGTGTGGACAGTGTGTACACAGTACATAGAGCAGCTTGTAGTTTAGGCTGTTTCACCGTGCTGAATTAGTGATTTGTGTAGACAAAAAGGGGCTTTTTCTCTTACAGCTCAGTGGCTTTTTGTGCGTTGGTGGTGATTTTGGTTGACTAGTACAGTGAACTGCGGTACACTGATCGCCTGTGACTTTTGTCAAAACACACAAATGTTAATATACCTTATCTACTCCTGCTTTTATTAATACTAACACTATCTAAGTTACGTCACACTTTCAGGCTGTGATGTATGTATGAGAGGGCTGAGCGATATGCAAAAGAAAGTCATATTGCAATTTTTGAAAAGATTTTGCAATTGCAATATGAGTCACAATTTTAGTGGGAATAGTCATTTTTGCATTTATTTTTCACTGAAAAAATACAGACAATGTGAGTTTTAATAATAATAATAATAATACATTTTATTTAAGGCGCCTTTCTTGGCACTCAAGGACACCGTACAAAAATGCAAAACATTTAAAAGCAGCAAAGCCAAAAAAATAGAACATTAAAACAAGAATTTTGTTGGGCTCTGTACCAAACAAACATGTTCCCGTCTGGAGAATGTGATTTGTAGGTTGGGGCATCTCTATAGCACCACAGTGGTTAATTTATAATGGATTGTTGTGACACCTCAGCTCCTGCAATTTGGATATTGCACTTAGCCATATTGCAACTGAACATATTTCAATTGTTCAGCCATAAAATATCATCAGAATTATGCATATAGGCATTCTTGCAGGTATTTCAGCGATCTTGCTGCTTTATAAACCCATGAAATGGGTAATTTATTCACTTTTATGCTTAAATGGAAGCTGCTTTTCTGGAACAGCCATTAGCCACCATTTTATCAAGGTAAAGAAATAATGACATGTATTTTTGTACATCTTTTGTCTACCAGTTTATTGAGCTGGCAATTGTAGACCACTATTCACAGATGCACCGTGTGTCTGGATGGGTTTCTTGTTATATAAAGAGAATGAGAGTTCTTCATTTTGGACAGTAACCAATACTGAAACAAAATAACTATCCATAATACTAATTGTGGATATTAACATTTTCTTATTGATAATTTATCACATAATGTAAATAAACTGTGCTGTACTTAAGTAAGTTAACCCGCAGGGTTCACCAATCACGTCGGCGGGATCAAATCATTTTGATGTTATCAAATTTTGACCTATTTATTTGCAACTTGTGTTTACATTTGCACCCATAAATATGCTTGAAAGGCTAAAAGTATAAGCAGGGAAAAACAGCAGAAATATGCAGTCTGTCTGTCAGTCTATCGCTTTTTATGGAAACCTAAAGTTGTAACATCTGCTGGTTTATGAAGTTATACCTTAACAAGGCACGAAACAGTCTTATAGTTAATAAACTGAAAGAAAGAAAAATCATGTCAAAGAATATGTCTTGTATTTAAATAGACTGTAAAGAGCCATAGCTGAGCAGACATGAGGCTGACCATGGCTTCCTGTATTCTTTCTGTAAAGACTGCCATGTTTGAATAAATCTGTGAATGTTATGTGGAGCAGGGAACCAGTCAATGAAAATCTAATAGGATGTATTTGGCTCATTCCAGAATTAATGGTGTTAAACTCTGAGTGAAAAGGGAGCTTTGGCCCGAGAGCTGAGGAGGGGCCTTTAACAGGGCCATAGACCCGTGGCACCTTGCCAACAGCCACTAATAGAGCCATAAAGCAATTACCAGGAAATGCTGGACCAGAGGAATGGAGGGAGAGACAGAGAGATGAATTATGGGACAGATGAATGAAGGAAAGGATTTACTGTATGTTGAGTGGAGGAAAAAAGGGAATGCTAAATTCATAAGGACAACAAAAAAGTGATGGAGGAAATAGGATTTGTGCCATTTGATACGACCATTAGCTGATAATCAGTTTGCAGAGAGAGAGAGAGACTATTGTATCTCAACCTGCAGATCAGATAGTACTGACTGCCTATCTAACCCCCTTGTGTTCCCTAAACAAGTGTGTGTGTGTGTGTGTGTGTGTGTGTGTGTGTGTGTGTGTGTGTGTAGTCATATTTCATATGTTTACAGGATGTTAACTCAGGTTGTTTATCTCTGCTAAAGAAAGATGTTGGACAAAATACATTTTGCCAACAAGCTGAGCTGCATCTCTTTCTTCACTTGCTTCCAGGCAGATATCTCTATAGGATAGAACTGTTTGTATGTTTGTGTGTGTGAGTGTGAGTGAGAGAGAGAGAGTGAGAGAGAGAGAGAGAGAGATTTCAGATTTGTGTGCACCTATTTAGACCAGTGAGAGGACTTTGAATATGCAAAGTGGTACCAAATGTTTTCTGGCTTATCAGTATTTGAGCTTGGCAGCTGCGTGCATTTCTGTTGTATTGTTCTGCAGGCGCGATACAGCCTTCCTCCAAATACATTAGATATGAAAACTACAGTGTATTACAGAAAGGATGAGCCCTTGTGAGAAGATTTGTGTTGTTTTGTTCATAGAAGTCAAAGAGAAATATTTTCCATGCGTGATAAAATGGATCAGTATTTTTAAATCACTGTGGCTTTGTAGCTTTTTCTTGGATTTTCTTTGCTGTAATCACTTGTGACTTATTTTTTCACCACTCTGGTGTTGGTATAGATAGAATAGGTAGAAAATCAACAGTTATACACTTATTATATTTGTTTAGTACAACAATATGTTCATCTTTGCAAGAAAAACTCCAGTATTGCAGAGACATGAACATGTCACAGAAAGAAGAAGGTAGATTAGCAAATAAAAAAAGCACTGAACAGGAAACACTGGCAGAACATGTTTTTAAGAAAACTGGGTTTAACGTCTTCTAATGGGAGATGATGGCCTGATAAGCTGGGCACTGTTATGGTGTGTGTGCATTTTATGCTGTGTGATTGAGTGTGGGCGAAGTGTGTATAGTCGTGATTTTGTTTGTGTGAGCAATATACATGAACATGTGTGTGGGCGGCTGTTTGTGCAATCACTGTTTAAATATCTGCAGGGTGCGAGTGAACAAGAGAAAAATGCTGAGCGCTTGTTAGGAGTTAGTCCACCTCTGTTTACACGCATGATAACTAACTAAATGATTGAACTGCCACTCTTTGTTTTTCCCGCTCAGGCGAAAAGATGAGGTGACCCACATTAAGATCCAGAACTCGGGCGACTACTATGACCTGTACGGAGGGGAGAAGTTCGCCACGCTCGCCGAGCTGGTGCAGTATTACACCGAACAGCAGGATCTCCTGCGTGAGAGGAACGGCCATGTCATCGAGCTCAAGTACCCACTCAACTGCAAGGACCCCACCTCTGAGAGGTGCAGACAAACTTGCACACCAACACCCACACATGCAAATAAGCCCAAATTTGCATACAGCTAAGGACTATGTGGATTAATCTAAGCAGATAGACACAAATATACCCATAACGTATCAAAGGTCAGCTCGATATGTTGCTCTTTTATCTAAACTCATTAAAACTGCATGAATGTTTCTCCCTGACCACAGACAGTTATTTTTATTTCAGAGGGTAAAGCCTCATCCTGCCATGAGAAGCAGCTAAACCACCTCAGAAGTGTTATTAGTCTAGCTTTCAGTGCCGTTACAGCATCCTGTTATGGCCTAAATACATTTTTCATGCTGCAGAGAACGCCACTCAGTGCAAAATACTGTATCCTTCAAACTTCTTGAATGTGATTTGAGGCATAAAGTTGCATCATCATGATACACATCCAGCATATTGAATTGAGACACAGTTTTGAGATCCGTGTAGAATTGCAATAAAAATGTAGAATCTTTCTTTATTAAAAAATAAAAAAGCAAAGTTTTTCTAACACCTCAACACAAGTTTAACCTCCATGTCTTGAATGGAATGTTTTTGAACCATCCCCATAAGTCTGGGTGATTAAAATTAGCATCACAATACAATATAGTTTTTCTCATCCTTGACATCAGAATGTCCTTTTTAGCTCTGTTTTGGTCTCCACCAGCTCCAGAAGTGATCAATGCTCCACTATGTTCACATGGTAGTTGCTTACATTGTCTGCATTTAGGTGATGGATAGATCATTAATTCTTTAACTATCTACCAATACACATATGTGTTGACATGTGATGTTTGTAGGGAGGATGCCATCTGTACACACTCACTCCCACACATTAAATTCAGGTGCACTTCAGGTCCAAATGCATGAATCGTGGCATATTCCCAAATGTATCTTCAAACAAACTAAGTGGGTGGTGGTACTGTTTTTGTTTATCCAGACCAAATATCCACATGCTAACATCCTTTCAGAGAGTATACTCAGGTTGGACACAGCTACACAATTCATCACACCTACACACCTTGAAATTACTACGGCAGTATTTTAGAAAGCTACATGATCAGATTTATATTATGTACAAATCATCGCTTTTCAGCTGTGTTTGGTATCATCTGATACTGAGCATGCTATGTACATTTTCTTTTTCTACTCATCTGCACATTGCATTGTGTTTATATCAGTTTCTGTTTAGACCTAAGAAGAACTTGTATTCTATGGTTTTGGTTTATGTGGTTTTTCCATTCTACATACGTCTCTTGTCAAGAGCCTCCCACATGTTCGTGCTCACCACACAGGAAAAAAAACACAGACATGCAGGTTTTAACATCAGCAAACGTGTGAGACTGCAGCAATGTAAAAGACACTTTCATTCTTGAGTAGGAGTCACAATGTACAGATAGACATTATGTTAAAATCTAATGCTAAAAAATGGGACTTTTTCCCTTGAGGTAGGAAGCATAGTGCTTGTCCTCCCCCTCAGTTTGTCAAGTTTCAGTCTTAACTTTTAATGTTTTAATGTCTTAAAAAAAAATTCTACCTTGATACAGCATCTAGCCTGAGGCTGAGCCTCTCCATCTCCACAGGAGTTGGAAAAGCAGATTGTGTTTTTGAACAGGTTTTGCCTGCCATTATTTATTTGGTGTCTTTTTTTTAGGTGCGACCAGCAGCTCTATAGCTCACTCTGTCGGTCGGTTGGTTGGTTGGTCGTCGCCACTTGGCTTAAAGGGCATGGCAATGGGAGTGGTCTACACAGCTATTTAGCCAGCTAATATAACATGATGCCCACAGAGAAAGGTTTTGGTTCTACCTATCTGAAGCATCACTTAAAGTGGCCTTTATTGATATTTTAAATAACAACAAAACATGACATGTAAAAAGTGCTCAGCAACAAACAGCAGACAGACACAATTTTAAGTGAATAATTCTGCAAAATAATAATAATCTAGTAATATATAAAGTTAGTTTTAAACTATAAGGTCAAGATTTATAGTTTCTAACATGGTCAAATTATTGATTTCTATTTTGAGGAATTGCCACAAACCATATTAGGGCCCTATAAAATCCGTTTTAATTTTTGAAAATTCTGTTTTTTTACCCTTTACTGTTATTTCAGTTGTAAAAAGAGTGTGCTTTTAAAGTTAATGATTAAAATGTACACAAATAAAATAGGAAGGACCTTAAATTTATTGAGGTAACAAACATCACATTTACTTTTACTGTATGATGCAACATAACACTGTACTCCAAGTACTAACAAAATATCAATGGTTATGAACCAGTGGTTATAAATAAAAGTGCTCCATTAGCTTTTTCTTTCAAGTAAAAAATAGGACCTCTCAATTTCAGAATTATAAAGTAT
>JAPMOB010251623.1:0-13000 GCA_029875015.1 Lepomis gibbosus
TGTGTGTGTGTGTGTGTGTGTGTGTGTGTGTGTGTGTGTGTGTGTGTGTGTGTGTGTGTGTGTGTGTGTGTGTTACAGAGTTCCACTGAAGAGGAGCAGCGGTTAAGCAAGTCTACCTCTCTATTAGAGAGCCAGCACCAGCACCTGCTGCACTGTCTGGAGAAAACCACTGTGAGTAAACAGTGAAACAACTTTTGTTTTTCACAGAATCACATTCAAATTAAAGTTAAAATGTGTAGATTTTAAAGTATTATTTTAATATATCAGGATACACCCCAAATTGTGCAGTCATCCCTACTTTTATATATATATATGACAGCCAGGCTTGATGTGTATAGACCTAAAGTATTTGTATGCGCATGGGAAAGTGCAGCCCACTGTAGCGTGATGTCCGGTACACTGCATTTGCCTTATGACACATGCTCGTCTGCCTGTATGTGATACAGTCTGTTTCCGCCTGGCACAACTCAGAGCTGGGCGAATGAAATCATCTGGCATGCACTGCTGCACACACCCAAACTCTCACTGTTCTCCTCGTATATATTTGTGAAAATGGTCCACATCGAGGTCATAGCATGAACGTAAAGTTAAATAACACTTTATTTTACACTTAAGGTCAGCTTAAACTAGCTGAAAACACAACACTGGCATATCATCGCCCTATGTGGTAAAAATGTTAGCAAACAGTTGCCTATTTACACATCCAGCAGAGAAGCAATTTACTGGGAAATATCTGGCTTTTACCCTGCAAAATTCAAAACACTATGTTCACCAGCTAGCTCCTGACTTTGTCTGTTGCTTGGAGCTGGGCAGGTAAGCTGCAGTTAGTTTTAGGAGCATTTTCATTCAAAACAGCTGCATGCTGAGGCTGAAAACAATGTTGCCAAAACCGAAACAATGAGCCCAAAGTAGCTATAAAGCTCTGCAGAGTTGGGTGATAATTCTCTGTAGGTAAGTCGCTACAGATGATCCCGGACCCAAGTAGTCCGGTGATCCATTGTTAATATAAAAGTACTGATTATGGCCGCTTTATGGAACTGATTATGGAAACTTGATTCTGAGCTAATCTCCAGCACACTAAAAAATATTTCCATAGACACACACACAGAGCCATGCACACCTATATAAAAAATAATAGCACACATTCACAGAGGAGTTATTGATACAGGCTATGAAGCAGAAAATGACACGCTACATCAAGCCATATCCAGTACATGGTCATAAATATAAATGTTGTAAATGTCACATCTTTTTTTATGACTCTCTCTCTCTGTCTGTCTCCCTCCCTTTGCCGTGCTTGTTCTCTTTGTCTTTGTATGTAGAACCACGAGTTTGTGGACGAGCAGTATTACCAGCAGAGCTACTTGGAGGCGGGGCTGCAGAATTACCCGTCTCGAAGCCCCTCCCTCTCCAGCCAAGGCGGCGTGACGGGCACATGCTGCACCCGCCGGAGCAAGAAGAGCCACACCCCTTTAGCGAATGCAAGCGCCCCGGCACACATGCAGCCGTTGACACACACTCACACGCACCAACAGGTCCTGCAGGAGCTCAGCACCATTCACATCCAGCCCCTCAGCACCAGGTAAGCTCAGATAAAAATCCACACTTAGTTACTCTTATACAGCCAAGCTGTAAAGAGTTGTTTTATTGTCATGATGTGAGCTCATTTTGAATCAACCTGCCTCATGAAGATATTGTATTTGGAATCTGAATGTGATACTTGGCGAAGCACAAATAATGTGTTTGATGAAGAAATTGTTCAGTAGCTTTTGTATTCAAAAGCCAACAAGATAAGATGGCATTTACCACTGATCAACTTTTTCTTCTGTAAAACAAAAAGGAAAAATTACATTTTTCTGTTGTGGCTATCTTCACCTGTACTTGTCTTAAGTAAATTCTAGAGCTAGTGGTTGCAGTAGCAATAAACAACCAATTTGCCATCATGTAACTAATAACTGACAAAGAGGAGTTAATTTACTTTCAGTCCTCAAAACATTATCAGATTCACTCACATACACTTTTAATCATCTATGAATCTTGAATCTTGAAAAACAGGTCGCTCTTGCAAAGTCCTTCCACAGTGACTGATTATTTTCTGCTGATTATTTTCTTGATTAATTGATGAATAATGCTAATAATATGTTATGTTAATAATAAAATAAAGAAAAGTATCATGTCTTTAAAGTTGAGAAGCTACAACCAGTGAATGTTGTCCTTTTTGCTTAGAATAATTACTAAAACGATGAATCGATTATCAAAATAGACAATGGACTAATCAATTCATCGACTAGTCGTTGCATCTCTATTGGAAACATTTGCCTGCATACACACCCTGAAGACACAAAGCAAGAGTAAAGTTGTTTTCTGGCCATCTTACAAATGCAAGTTGAACATTCATTTACATTTACTTATTTGGCAGAATATTCACTCACTGTTAGCTCGGTATTGGTCCAGTAACTCGGATATTGTTAAGCTTGCTTGATGTTCCATCTTTTTTCAACAGCCACACTTTAATTTGGCTCTCTGTTGTTTCTTAACTTGTTTGCAACTGACCATAGTTTCATTCACAGCTTAAAGCCTGTGTAGAGCAGAGTTGGGGGTTGATTGTCAGTGGGTTTTACACTACAACCAGCACAAGTACACTTGGGTTTTTTTAAAGCCCCATTTAACATGTTTACTTATTCACACTAATGGTAATTTAAACACAGGATTCACTTTTCCTCAGTCAGAACTGGTCTGGGACATGAATCACAAACCCATCGTCCCTAAAGGTCTAGGTCTAACTTTTAGCAAAGTGTTTCTACATAGACTAATTGTAACCTTAATTTTCTTGCCTCCTTTCCTTCCTATAGCCGCTCCAGTCTGAACATGCGCGTAGATGAGCCAGGATCCCTGAACTGCCAGAGCAGCCAGATCACCACAGCAATCATCAGCATTCCCACGCCGCCGGTGACTACTCCTGATGGCGATGCTCATCTTCCTGCAGGCCCTACCCACCAGAACGTTGTGAAGGTGTCCGCACTGTGAAGACTTAAGTGCAGGCGCGTCACACAGAAAGACAGAAAAAGACTCATCGAGACAGACTGAGGGACAGAGGAGGACAGGGAATAATGGAGGAGAAGGAATTCAGAGTCCTAGTCTGGCCGTGGTGGAGCCTGCCCTCTGCTGGTCATGTACTGTAATGACATGGACTCCCTGTTCAAACGGAGGATGGCTTTTAGATACAGTATACCCATGTTAGTGGTTGACATGTATGTGTGTGCGTATGCAGGTGTGTGTGTGGGGATGAAAGAGTGGGGGAATGTGTTAGGGAGTCGTTTCAGATGACGAGGCGTGTGAGAGTGTGCCTCCCAAGTGTCGGAGATGAGTTCCCAGAGTAAGTCACTGTGCACAATGCACCTTTGTTTTGTTTCGCTTCAGTTTCACTCTTTTTTCAGCAGGAGATTAAGGGAAAAGGATGAAAACTCAGAAAAAAAGGTTGGGGTTAACAAAACATTTTTCCACTTAACCCTGCCGTTTTTGTTTTTGTGTCATTTCGGTCCTCTCACCTGTTGATAGCTGAATATCCCGCCATTTCTTTTCCAGGTCCAATATTATTCCTCTTGAGTGAAAATTCTTTAAAAGATGAAATATGATAGGTGTGTCTGTGATGGCATTATCAGTGGGTTTCAAATTTGTGAATGAATGTATGTGAATTTTTGCTAGATAGAGGAATTGTGACGTTTTTGAATAGGAGGTATGTGCCTGTGTGTGTGAGAGAGAGAATGTGTTTGTCTCAGTTGATTGAAAACTTGTGTTTCAATTTTTCTGGAAGTCTCTATGGCTCAGTATATGGTATATTTGACTAGCTGCCACTCTGAAGGGTTCACGGTACACATTTCTGTTCGAAATTCTCAGTTATAAGCCTTTTACACAATATGTGCCTGTTTTGCTGGAGTCAAAAGAGAGATTTATTTGTTTTTATAGTTTTCTGAATCCCAACCACCCCCTTGTTCTTTTCCCTTTTTGGCTGTTACAGCCCAACAGAACTCAAATAACTCAATTCTGTAACAAAGAAAAGAAAGTACATTTTGAATTTAAACCACCACAGTTAAAAGCACAAGGTGTTTGCTGAGAATTTCTGACACACATCTGTCCTGAGCCTGGGTTCTTTGTGAATATTGTTAATAGATTATTTTGTAATATTTGACCATCGTTTGGCAGAACCAGTGAAGCTGTCTTCTCGTTCTCTCTCTCTCTCTCTCCCTCAGTCTGCCTTTTCTCTCTCTCTCTCTCTCTCTCTTGTTGTTGTCCCGTTGTATCCCTACCTCCTGTGTGAACAGTATGCTTTCAGTAGTCTTTATAGCTGTCAACGTTTTTTCTTCCCCCAAACTCAGCGGGCATTTTTTTCAAAATTGTTGAGTATGTGTACTGTATGTGGTTAGGAAATGTGGTGTTTGTACTTTTTGTCCTCCTCGGTGTTTCAAAGGATTTTCTTTACTTTATCTACTGGAGAACTTATAGCAGGGAAGTTTGTTGTAACGGTGACTGCAGAGACATGGAGGACACAGGGTGAGCTCTGTCACAAAAAACATGTGCAATTCTGTCCGTTCTCTCAACTCACAGCCCCAACATGCAACTTTACTATTACTTATCATTAAATCCCATCAAAGTAACTATGGACAGTGACCTTTTAGCTGTGCTAACCTCCAAGCTGAATGCTTCTCTGTTGGTCTTTTTCATCTTGAATGTCAGTCTAACAGGTATAATGACAGTTAGGTCTGTTGTTTAGGTGGATGAGACCACTTTTGGGGTTTCACCGAAGCAGGGCAGAGCATCATCAGTCACAACGGACCACTTATGCTCCGTATAGATGAAGTAAAATGTTGATCAAGAGCACACAGACAGGGCTAGAGATGCACCAATATATAGCATACTGTCCATGTCAGCCAAGAGCATATTTCAAAAGCAATACAGGAATTGGTTTAATACTATGTCTGCCCATATGTAGCTGATGTGAAACTTTTTTTTCCTGTAGAAGTAGACTGTATTTAAACAACTGTTAAACTAGCAGCAAAATGTATCATGGTCTTTTTAGAAAAGTATTTAATTACCTTAAGATGGAGACATCTGAAAAGCTTAACCAGTTTTACACATGTATTTGTACTAAGACTTACAAAAAACACATATCATTATCATCATCATATCAGCCAATATGGGTGAAAATATAAAGCGTAACTGGTACCATATCAGTGCATCACGACACAAGACCCTAAGGTCCGTTGGGCTCCTCTGCATCAGTTCTCTCTGATCCTGAGGTTAGTACCAACCCAAAGAAAGCCAAAAATATTCTAGAGTTGGAACAGGATGTGTTTTACCGCTGATATTCCTAGCAGTGATGTAGTACTATTGCGGGTAATTTAATACTGTACACAGTGACGACAGCTGCTGCCTAGATCCATTAGTGTTTAGCCAGACTGTGTGCAAATTTACCTGGAGTATGAAAAGAAAGACATGCACAGACAAGCAGAGCTTTTACAGTGTAATTTCTAAAAATGGGGTTGAAGACATTGACTTCATATTCACAGCATCAAGTCTGACATTTAGAATCTGTTGAAAACTACAACAAGGGTATGACATAGGTAACGGCAGAAGTGAGGTTCCCTGTATTTTTTTGTTGCTAGGACAGTGATTAAACGTGATTTATTTACTGCTTCCCTGTTTCAGGATAGGGTTTTTTTGTGCCAGCTGCACTTTCTAATGACACAGTTTGAATTATTATGTAAGCATATTTCCGCTCAAAGTGTCAAAGGATTGCCTTTTTATTCACAAACAACAAAAACAGAAGTCTGTGATTGTGTTTGTCTCTCTTTCTCTGTTATGTACTCTCCTTTTTATTGTCTTTTTTCCGGGCTCAGTCAGTTTCCCTCTCACTCTTTGCTTTGCCCTCCTATGCCACCTGTCGTTGTTGAGACTACTGCTGTGCGTATCTTGTCAGGTGTTAGATATTATTTATGACCTTGTCTTGTGTCCCGACTGTGAAACGCCTGATAAAACATCTATATCTGCCACAAATACAAAATCTGTTGGGTCGCTTCTTCGCCTGCCTGTAAATCACTCTGTGTGTAATTGCGTAAACTCATAGCAGCTAATGCGTATTTAGCATTTCCCAAAATGTTCAAGTATTGAACCTTCAAGCCCTCTGTTTTAGGGGACACCCCGGGATGGAGGAGAGGATCTTCCTGAGCTCAGAGCGAAACTGTCTGGTAACTAAAGTATAAATGAGGGGATCCACTGCAGCCTGCATACAGGTTAGTACCATCGCTGATGTCTCCAGCTCCATCAGGAACTGTAGGAAAAACAGGACAGAGCTTAAGGACAGTGTAATTACACAGAATACCATTCCACATTGTTGCAGCACAGCTTACAGTGTGATCTATGATCTTTTATTGTCTTTTTTATTAATATGTTGGTCATTCCTTTTGTTAATGATTTGATAAATCAATCAAACGTCTAAATGGCAGAACATAATTTCCCACATACCAATGTGACAACTTCATGTTGCTTGTTTTGGCCGACCTACAGTTCAAACACCCAAAGAGATACATTTTCCAAATGTCCAAAACAGAGTAAAGCAACAAAGCTTTATATTGACAAAGTAATGGAAATGTTTGCCGTTTTTTAATGATAAATTACTTAATTGTCAAAATTGTTCATGATAAATCAGCTAGGCCAGTGCAATGCATTATTGCACTTTGCACCAAATTAACAGACTAACAGAAATAGCTGTGCATTGCACTGAAGTATCCATGTCAAAATACCTTCCTTAAAATTCTGGTTTCTGTGGGACCGTTTCAAAGCTGTAGTTTCGTTGTTGATTGAATTTGCTTTCTAATATTTTCTACACACCTCACAAGGAATGTCATATCAGGTTAGTAGCCTACAGGGTTTCTGTTTTTCATATATTTTATTTTATTTTACGGACAATAACAGTAATAGCCTTGAATGGAGAGAAAATAACGCCACACTCACTTTGTCCGTGTCCTGCCAGGAGAAGGCGTTCATTACCAAAATAACCACCAAGGGAACCCAGAAAAGCGCGAACGCAATGATTATGTACCCAAAACGCTCGGCCACTTTTCCCTCCATCTGTTTCTTCCCCCGCTCCCTGGCTCCAGGTATCAGAAGACACACTGCCCCCACAGTCTCCGGAGGTACTCCCGGGGAGCCTCCTGTGGAAGAGCCCGCGCAGGGAGCACCGGCTTCGGCCACCATGAGCACCGTCTGGCCAGAGCCCTCAGGAGGCAGAGACTTGAGGGAGCCCCGTGGTGCTGAAGCAGAAACACTCAACCAGCCCCAGACGTGCTCCGACACTGTCGGCCTCAACTGGACTCCCCTACTGAACACTTTCTTTCGGTGCTGCCTTACAACTTTGAATATCCTCAAATAGTGAATTACGATCACAGTCAGACACAACCCCCACACCGGCACCAGCACGCAGGGTCCAAATGGATCCCATCGACTGTCGCCAGCGCCATGCCACCCGATGTGCGGACGGCAGAGCATGTAAAAAAACACTCTTTTGGAAAGAGTCAGAGAGATTGTAGCCAGGACGAGGCCGCATGCCCAGATTGAAAGGATCCAGAGACGAACCCTGGCTTTCCTCCTCTCGGTTTGGAAAGGGAACGCTATGGCTCGGAAGCGCTCCACGCTGATGCTGACCAGCGTGAGCAGCTGGACGCAGCTGCACAGGGCGTAGGTGAACTGCTGCAGGGTGCACGCAGGCGCGGACCCCTGGCTGCCCTTCCCATACCGCAGGAAAGAGAAGAGCAGCAGCGGGGTGTCCACAGAACACTTCAGGAGGTCAGTGGCGGCCAAGCTGACCAGCAGCGCGTTGTTGCAGGTCTGCAGGCTCTTGGTCCTGAAAACAACCCAGCAGACCCACAAGTTCCCGGGTAAACCCAAGACTAGCGTTAAAGTCAGGACGGTGCAGTTGAATATCAAAAACATGGTCTTCATGTGAGCCTCATAATACGAGGTTGTTGTTCCATTCCAGAAAGTGTGCACGTCCATAATGTCACCTTCCTCTCTTGAAGCATGTGAAACGTTTTAGGTTCATCCTACAATCTGTCTCCTGGTAATAGTCCACATGAGTGTGCTTCAGTCCAGAGTGAGCATGACAGTCCCACTCACCTTCCACCACATGATGATTAAAATTGGTAACATAAATGCTATGATGGTCAAAATTAGCTAAAGTAGGCCCCTGGTTTCAATTAATTTATTCAAGGGTGTTTGCCCTTTGTGTTGCCCAGCACTGATTGGGTAAGTGGTTGGTAGCTGGTTGATTAGCCTGTAATCAGGAGCATGTGGAGATGCCTGACCTTGCTGAAGAGCTTACAGAAAAATAAATTGCACAGTTTTGCTCCTCCTCCTTCACCTTCCTCTGAAAATATCAGGTCAGATTAATGGCTAGTGATGAGGGTGCCCTTTGTACCATCCATCGTCAACCGCTTATCCTGCGTACAGGGTTGCGGGGGCTGGAGGCAATCCCAGCTGGCATCGGGCGAAAGGCGGGGTACACCCTGGACAGGTCGCCAGTCCATCGCAGGGCCGCACAGAGACAAACAACAAACGCTCACACTCACACAATTTAGAAACTCCAATCAACCTAGCCTGCATGTCTTTGGATGGTGGGAGCCGGAGCACCCAGAGAGATGCAAACTCCACACAGAAAGGCCGGGGTAACTGGAGTTTGAACCCACGACCTTCTTGCTGTGAGGCGACAGTGCTAACCACTGCACCACCGTGCCGCCCCCTTTGTACCATATAGGAAAAAATAAGTTCCACAAATCCAAGGTGGATTAAAAAAATAAAATCAAAGGCGCGCTCTGAGAGTCTGGGGGCGCGGGGCCTTTAGTGGGGGTGTCGGTGCTCGCAGTGCGGTCATAATATAAAGTTTGTCTTATAATAAATGCAGGGCTTTGTGCTCGACATGTCTGTGCCCGCCTCATCTAACGGGCGTGGGGCTGTGTCCATTTCGCAGCCAGTCTCAGTGCTTCAAGCCACCCGCTTATGCTCTTTGTTGTTTCATTTGAAGGTACACATTTTATTAAAAGCAAACCCAAATAAAAGGCACCAAAAGCTACGATAAAATAGTCCAAATACAAATCAAAGCATGTTTTGACTGCTCAATAGGCTGTATAAAGTCCGTGTTGCTCAAATATAAACACCCACATTAATGTTTCAAACGTTGTTTCTGTTACAGTGGGTCATAATAGCCTATATCATGTATTTTAGATTGTCAGTGCGTTTTGTGCTATTAGGAAATGATTTCTGAGCATTTCGGCTCTAACTCAAAACTTGCGTACATGTACACCACCTCCTGAGCTGGCGTAGGATTTGAGCGTGCCGTACGCCAACGTCCATATTGATAAATCTCAAAGTCACCGTGGTTTTGGGCGTAGGCCAGGTGTACGCTGGAAATTTGGTGCACGCACTTTTGATAAATGAGGGCCAATGTATTAATATAAAAACAAGAAACATATTCAAGATAGTTTCACAGCATGTGAATGTTTAGAGGCAGAACAGAAAAAAAGGCTTTGAAATACAAAGCATGCTGGTAATGTATTAGAAAAGTAATTGGGATATGCAGTATATAGTATGAATTTATTGAAAAATAAATACTCCAAACATTTAAGTTGAATGTGTCTGACCAGAAGGTGCAGATGACATTCAAACACTGGATTTTCTCAATAGACAACAGTATAACATTGACAAAAATCAGTATTTCAGCAGTTCTTCCATGTAGACAGCATTCATGCGATAAGCTGCCATCCAGTTGTGGGCTACGCTGTAGTAACTTTGGTAGCCTTGCTCTTGAAAAGGAGACATGGAGGCGTAGTAATCACTCCAGGCTCTGTAGCTGGCTCTCCAGTAACTTTCCGCACTCCCCTCCTCTTCATCGTCGTCATCATAATACTCATCGTCTTGTTCCCTTTCATCCCTCTCCGTCCTTTGTTCTCTGATCATCTTCTCTGTAATCTTTTTGCTCCGTTTCCCGATCTCTTCTTTAATCTCTCTCGAGTCACTTCTGCCGCACTGTGCTGGAACTGTCTGACTGGGTCGCCTGCTTGATTTAACAGCGGGTGCCGAGTCGTAGTTCTCGGACTGAGACAAAGCTCTCCTGTTTGACGCACAGGATGTCTGGGCATATATGTGAGGTGCAGAGGAAGTGCAAGCTTGGGACCTGGTGGTCTCTGCCTTTGGTGTGGACACAGTGGGTGTTTGTCTAGCTTCAGTCTGAGGCTTAGTGGTTGCTCGGCATTCATCATCATCCTCGTCAGAGGTTGAAGAACCAGAAAATGACCTTGGATGTGAAAATTCAGATTTCCAGCGTTTTCCATTTTGTTTTAAACTTTTAGCTCCATCACCATAAAGCGTAATGGACTCTCTACGCACAGTCAGATCATCGGGGTCGCCGTCCTCTCGACCTCTAAACTCCCTGATGATCTCCACCGATCTCCCCAACCCTGTGGTAATGAAGCTCTGGAAGTCCCGCTCAGCCTCCTCAAAGGTCATAAACCTTGACCCACAACTCTTGAACGAGCTGAGAGGAGAGATCTTTGGCAGAGCATCTTGCAGCTCTTTTCGGGTCGTCGCCGCCTCAGGAGGACTCTGTGGAAGAGTTTCCTTTGCAGGAGACACTTTTCTGGGATTCCCCTCACTGTGCTCTTTGATTCTGGGAGCTGGATGGGTCTTTACTGACTGGATCTTCTCTGGCTTTCTATGGCCGCTGTGCTCTAGAGCTTGATCCGTGACCGACTTGGCACGCCTCTTCTTCTCGGTCCTGGAGAGCAGGGATAAGGGGCCTGGAGTGGAAGCCTCGGTGCAGACCTCCCAGTCACACGGCTCATCCATCAACCCCGGCTCTATGGTGGCTAAAAGGACAGAAAACACATGAGACTGGAATTAGATTTCCATTTTAACATTAAATTAACAGCTTTGTTTTAAAAAAGAAAAAAAGTTACACAAGCTGCATGTTAAAACTCCTCACAGACTTGTGGGCGGGACTCACATGGCAACGCAGACAAATTCAGGCCGCACTTTTGAGCAATGGCCATCATCTTGTTCTCTTCCTCACCATGGCAACAGTAGGTCACAGCCAACCCCTGAGTGCCTACAAACAAAATGTAATCATGATAAGAACCATAACAGGAAAAACATCAGGAGGGGAGTAATAAGGGTGCGCGAGTCCCTGTGTGTCCAGGGATGACAGGTGCATGCACACAAAGATCGAATTACCTTCGTTTTCCGACAAGACATAAATTAAGTCAAGATCATCTACAATCAAATGCAGATGATTAGGAACCTATTGACCATGCTGGGTGGGTCAAACCATCTTTTACTCAACGCAAGCTAATCTTCAAAAATGATATTGATGCAGTCAGAATGAAGCATGCAATGCTTACTGCTCAAGCAATGTCCAATTCAGAGCAATGAGACAGGTGAAAAAAAACTGTACAAATAAAACAACCAGGAACAAAACTGATTTGTGTGTGGGCTGCAACATTCAACAGCGGGCAGTGTCAGTTGGTATATGATTTTCTTACATGGCAATGTTAAGAACATTTGAAAATGGAAAAAAAAAATGCCGCTTCTGAAACATGACTTCTGAAAAAGATTGAATGAATGCAGCAAAACCAAGTATTTCGTGCTATTCTAGTTTGGGTTTTGAGTTAAGTTATTGGGCAGAAGTGTACATCTGAAAACAACAGGCAGAATCCATCAACGTGTGGATCAAAGACAGGATCGACCCTGCAATAATGATGCAACTCCTCTACAGCCTTTCCCCACTGCCCGATTCCATCAACAGTATTGGGTGATCTCACAAGATGCGTATGTATCAAATACCACCACTTGTGGTTAATTCTAATTGCTTGTTTCTGCTAAAACCAAACGGCATCAGAGACTAACCGAAGCGGCCAGCCCGTCCAATTCGGTGCATGTACGTCTCCCAGTCCTGTGGCATGTCCAGGTTTATCACCAAGTTTACTTTGTCTGCATCTATTCCTCTGGAAGTCTGACGTGAAGGAAAAGGCGGAGAGAAAACAACCAAGATTAAAAGAAACAGAAGCTGACCATAGTCTAGTGTAACACTTGTAAGAGATACATTAAGACAGGAATGCAAGTGATGAGTGTCTCACCAGGTCAGTGGAGATTAGCACCCTGCATTGGTACTGCTTTAATTTTGACATCGCCTCCAGTCTCTGGTCCTGACTCAGACCACCTGTGCAGGTCAGCACACAATATCAGAGTAGATCAAAAACACATCAATCATTTTGAGACCAGAATGGAAGACAATATAACTATCAATTGTTTGATAATTTAAATTTTTAAAATGACACTGGATTTTATCATTTCATGACTACACTCTCACAAATATCTCCGCTTCTCCAAAAGGCCCTCTCACCTGAGATACAAACTGCAGGCAAGCCTTTGGAGGACAGGATGTCTGCCAGGTGCTGAGCCCTGCGGGAACATTTAAAGAACCGTTATTAAATCAAACATTCAAATCTAATTAATGTTTAACATCAATTCAAAATCATGCAAAGCTCAAACCCACTTGGTTGATGATAAAAGATCATAAAGAGCACCTATGGAGACATGGGTAACCACTAAAAGAATGCCTTACCTTGTGTGTAGGTTGGAGAACACCAGGGCCTGGTTGAATGGGATTTTACTGAAAAGCTCCAGCAAGTGCTGCACCTTCTCCTCATAAACATTGTGAGGTAAAGGATGGGACTGCACCAGCTTGTAATACTGCTTCAGACCTGGCAGGTGGCGCACAGGGACAACAGACAATGGAGAATATCACTTACATTTACATTTATTCATTTAGCTGACGCTTTTATCCAAAGCGACTTACAATTGCTATATATGTCAGGTCGCACGCCTCTGGAGCAAGTAGGGGTTAAGTGTCTTGCTCAGGGACACAGTGGGGATTGAACCCGGGTCTCTCACA